>CAUYSK010127504.1:0-149081 GCA_963575035.1 Avahi laniger
ACTCTAGTTTTGATCCCCAGGCTGCGTGAAGCATATGTAAAATCTTACTTGTTGATGTTCTTATTGTTGCAATTAATAATGACAATTTAATTCTAAAAATATGGATTAAATGAACAGAAATCAATAAATTTCATTTTTCTATTTACGTTCACCCTTACATTACACTTGAGGTTTTTATTCTATTTTCGTGATAAAACACTGTGGCCCCAAGGAAAAGTTTCTGATTTTTTTGTGTTAGCCACTGTGTTGACAGCAAGAGCTCACCGCATTCCGAAATGACCCGCGCAACGTGACTCACCATCGAGCCTTCCCCGTTCCTCTTGTCACCCATGACGGGGTCACACACTGCAGAGACACAAGGCATCTTATCAGCAAAAGCTGCAGCTGATGAGTAACAAACCATCAGTGTTTTTTTCCTTTTTAATTTTTTTTTTTTGGAGACAGGGTCTCACTCTGTCGCTCTGGCTAGAGTGCCGTGGCGTCATCGTAGCTCACCACAACCTCCAAATCCTGGGTTCGAGTGATCCTCCTGCCTCAGCCTCCCGAGCGGGTGGGACTACAGGTGCATATCACCACACCTGGCCAATTTTTTGTTTCTATTTTTAGTTGCTTGGCTAATTTTTCTATTTTTAGTAGAGACTAAAGGGTCTCGTTCTTGCTCATGCTGGTCTCAAACTCCTGACCTCAAGCGACCCTCCTGCCTCGGCCTAGGATCACAACCATGGTAATTTAATTTTTTAATATGGTAAAAAGATACATAACATAAACTTTGCCATTTTAACCATTTTTAGGTGCACAGTTCAGGGCGTTACGTACACTCACACTGCTGTGCAGCCATCGCCACGATCCACCTCCAAAATCCTTCGATCACCCCGAACTGAAACTCTGTCCCCGTTCAACACTAACTCCCCATCCCCACTCCAGCCCCTGGCACCCTCTAGGCTACTGTCTATCTCTATGACTGTGCCCATTCTAGATAATTCCTACGAGTAGACTCATGACATTTGCCAGTTTGCGTGTGCTTCTTTCGCAGAGCATGACATCCTCGAGGTTCACCCATGTTGCAGCCTGTGTCACAATTTCCTTCCTTTTCAAGACCGAATAACGGGCTGGGCGCGGTGGCTCACGCCTGTAATCCTGGCACTCTGGAAGGCCGAGATGGGAGGATCGCTCGAGGTCAGGAGTTCGAGACCAGCTTGAACACGAGTGAGACCCCGTCTCTACTAAAGATACAAAGAAATTAGCTGGACAAGTAAAAACATATAGAAAAAATCAGCCAGGCGTGGTGGCACATGCCTGTAGTCCCAGCTACTCGGGAGACTAAGGTGGGAGGATCACCTGAGCCCAGGAGTGTCAGGTTGCTGTGAGCTAGGCTGACGCCACGGCACTCTAGCCTGGGCCACAGAGTGAGACTCTCTCTCAAAAAAAAAAAAGACCAAATAACGTTCTGCTGTGTGGACAGATCACATTTTGTTTATTCATTCATCCATCAACGGACACTGGGTTGTGTCCACTCTCAGCCACCACGAGCAATGCTGCCGTAAACATGACCGTGCGAGCATCTGGTCGAGTCTCTGTGTTCAGGTATCTCGGATACACACCAGGACGGAATCGTGGGTCAGGTGGCAACCGCTGTGTTTACCTTGTTGGGGAACCACCAGCTTGCTTCCATGGTGACCACACCGTTTGACATTCCCACCAACAACGCACGTGGGTTCCAGTCTCTCTGCATTGTCACCAACACTTGTTACTTCCCATTTTTTTGGGTATAGCCATCCTAGCTGGTATGAAATGGTATCTCAACATTTTATTTTTAAACTTCATGTACATAAAAGCTCAGGGAAAAGCATGGCCTTCCCTTTTTATTGCTCCTGTAATCTGGCAATTTGAATTTCTTTGTCAAAGATGACTCAGTACTCTAGTTAATTCCGACTTAGTTTATGATCCTTTGCACCTTTTTCAGAGTGACACAGACAGTACCCTCTCGTCACCAAGCGAGACCAGCAGCTCTTTCCCTCCTCCTGCCTCGGGCACATCAAATCCAGGCCTCACGTCGTCTGCCTGACAAGCATGTTCCCTTCGGAACGGTGGTGGGCAAAGCAGCGTGCCGCGTCAGCCCCGCCAGCGCGTGGGGCACCGTGCACGCCGGGAGACCACGCCCAGGAAGGGACCTCATCTGCAAAGTCGGCTGGTGCTGCCTCGTCTCAAGGCAGTTCTATGCAGACACCCCCGAGGCTCGGGCCCCACACTCACGAGCTGTGGACCTGCCGGGGTATGCCGGTGCCCGAGCGCCCCCAGGCCTTCACACGCCGACACGCAACGAGCACGTTTCCGGCCCCTCCTCTCCCACATCCCACACGAGATACCAGGTTCACCTTGAAAGTGTTTCTAAGCGGCCACGCAGGCAGGACACGAAGGACAGGGTGTCGATTAGAAAGTGGGCTGCGCTGTCCCTTCCTGGGGCTCCCAGGCCAGCCCCGCTCAACAGGCCCAGGGTCGCCAGGCTGCAGAGCCAGGTCCCACCCGGGGCCTGCACCTACCGTACACGAGCCTGGAGTTCTGCTGCCTCAGCTCCTGCACGATGTCCACCACCATGCCCAGGAACGACTTGTCTCTCGTGTAACCTGCGGAGGGGAAAGCAGGTTACCCGGGAAACAGGGCACGCACACCGACCCACAGCGGCAACAGGAGAAACGGGCAGTGGAGAGCCGCAGGGGGGCCTGGGACCCAGCAGCCGGGTCCAGGCGAGGGTACCCCCAGTCTGTAGTCACAGGGGGAGAGGAGGCTCAGCGTGTCCCAAAGAAACACTGAGTTTTAAAAGAATGGACCCGTGGGTGATAGGTATATGCATAATTGTTTCCTTTTTCTACAATTTCCATTTTCTTTTTGCTTTTTTTTTTTGGGGGGTAGAGATAGGGTCTTGCTATTGCCCAAGATGGTCTTGAACTCCTGGCCTCGAGCAATCCTCCCACCTCGCCTCTCCAAGTGCCGGGATTACAGGTGTGAGCCTCCGCGCCCAGCCTATTTTCCATTTTTTTGTTTCCCTTGTTTGTTTTTTTGAGACAGAGTTTCACTCTGTCGCCCTGGGTAGAGTGTAGTGGCATCACTGTAGCTGACTGCAACCTCCAACTCCTGGGCTCTAAGCGATCCTCCTGCCTCAGCCTCCCAGGTGTCTGGGACTACAGGTATGCACCACCACACCTGGCTGGGTTTTTTTTTCTCTTTCTTTTTGGTAGAGATGGGATCAAACTTTTGCTCAGTCTGGTCTACTGAGCTTAAACAATTCTCCTGTCTCGGTCTCCCAGAGTGCTGGGATTACAGGCCACTGCACCTGGCTTATTTTCCATTTTCAGTAACTAGCATATGACACTTTTAGCCATGTGTAAAAATACAAATTGTTGTTTTTTTTTTTTGAGACAGAGTCTCACTTTGTTGCCCTGGCTAGAGTGAGTGCCATGGTGTCAGCCTACCTCACAACCACCTCAAACTCTTGGGCTCAAGTGAGCCTCAGCCTCCCGAGTAGCTGGGACTACAGGCATGCGCCACCATGGCCGGCTAATTTTTTCTATATATATTTTTAGTTGTCCAGATAATTTCCTTCTATTTTTTTTTTAGCAGAGACGGGGTCTCGCTCTTGCTCAGGCTGGTCTCGAACTTCTGAGCTCAAACAATCCGCCCGCCTCGGCCTCCCAGAGTACTAGGATTACAGGCGTGAGCCACCACGCCCGGCCTTGCATCTTTTGATTTTAAAAATCAATGTTGGGTATTGATTTTTTCCTTTCCATCCTGAGCTTACAGTTTTTGTGGCTTATAGTGAGGTCAGATCTCTCATGTTTGACCCTACCTACTGCTGAAAAAACTGTCCCCAAATCAATGTGAAAAAACCAGATAAGAAATGATATTAGGAGGCTTTTGGTTGTTTTCCTAAGCCACTAACCAGATGAAAATGATGAATCTGGAGAAAAAGACATATGAACTCACTTTTATTATTATCTTCACCATGCAAGTTTCTCTGTAAATTTCTTATCATTGTGAAAAATAAGAAAGATTTGCCGATTTGTGTTAAGTATATCACTGAGATCACTAGGTATTTGGCAGCCTTAACAAATTGCAGGAAACCAATTTGAGCAGGAAATAGCACAACCCAAACTAAACAGACAATTTAGGGAAACAGATTCATCTATAAATTCTATGTAGTTTTCTCCTGGAATCTGGCCCTCCTAGTTGTTTTTCAACAGCTCTTTAAGGCTCATTTAGACATAACACTGGAGGGAGAGTTCAAAGAAAACAAGCCATGCTTATTCCTTTGACTTGAGTTACAAGAACTGAAGGGAGTTGCAATGTCTGGGTTTCCAACTTTTAATATATGAAACTTTGTTGATGCCAGTGTCTTAACTCTGTAATTTTTTTGTGTGCTGTAATGGATAATTTGCCTGACAGTTCCTAATAGAAAGAAACATAAATGCTATTGAATTAAAGGCATTAAATCTAATTCTCCAGTCAGTATTTTCTATTCTTAAAAAGAATCTTTAAATAGTCTGTATTTAGTGGATGGTTGAAGAACTCATTGTTTTTTCCATTAGTCAACAAGTATTAGCATGGCAGCCATCTTTGACTTCAGGGAACTATTAATTTGAACAAAGAGTATTTAACATTATAGTATAATGAATGAGTATGAGTTTAGTACCCTTTACTTCCTCTGTTGAGTAAGCAAATGAATATGTAAGAGACAGAATATATAAGAGGTATAAGAGGTATGGGAAGTGTTTTAGATGAGATCAGGTGTGTTCCAGATGGTATGGCTATAGGCTGGGAAGTGTTTTAGGACTTCAGAGAAAGAGGGTCAGGTGGTTGGATGTGGGGGAAAAATGGACTGGGGCCAACCCTTGGGAATAAGAGCCATGGAAGGGGTGTTGGTGTAGAAAGTATTTCTGGTAGAGTGAGTACACAGACCAGATTAATTCAGGTAAGGTTTCATGTAGGGGTCTAATGGGTGGGTAGGTTGGGGAAGTTAAGGAGTTTAATTTTATCCTATAGGGCCGAGGCAGCTACTGAGCTGTTTCATCTAATTTTAGGACACAAAGTTAGAAAGTTCCATTGGTTGCTACTTCAAATGTACCCAAATATTAATAGCATTTTTAAGGCTAAAAATGCACTGTCGATTTTCTCATCAATATTTTTATATTCAACAGAGAAATCTGAACGGTAAGAATATGTATTTTCCACCACAGTACTAAATAAAGCCATTTTAATTTTCAATGAAAAGATAAGCAGGACCATAAGCATTTTTATTTGTCCTTGATTGGCCTGTAGCAAAAGTAAAAAGAAAGTTGCCCTCAGCTGCTTGGGACAGTGTGGCCGTGTAGGGTATGACAGATGATATCAGAGCAGGGGAGGTCAAATGATGCCAGTGGGTTCTTGGGAGGATAATGTAAAGAGTGGATTGGAAACTAGCGCCAGGGAAGGCAAGCTGCTACGCGGCCTAGGTGGAAGAGGCAGAGGCAGAGAAGGACTTGACGGGGTGACTCAGGCGACATGGCTGGTGAGTGGCAGTCCTCGGCTCACACTTCAGTCCTTTCTCCTCTGGTCCAGGGCACTTTTCCTCTGTGCCATTTGATTCATGATTCTTTGAGTTGTATTTATTTTTGAGAAACCAGCAAAAATCTAAGCTAACTTTATTTTAAAATTGAGAGGAGGGCATAGGAAACCTTTTTTTTATGTAATGACAAATCATTGACAAGGCAGTTTTATTTTTAAAATGGGGTCTCACTCTTGCCCAGGCTGGACTCAAACTCCTGGGCTCAAGGGCTCCTCCCACCTCAGCCCCTAGAGTAGTTGGAACTACACGTAGGTGCCACCACTCCTAGCTAGACAATACAGTTTATATCCTACAGTGTTTGGGGGTGGTGCAAGGGGAATCATGTAGAAAAGAAAAAGCTGCAGTGGTAGAGGGAAGGTATTACAAAGAGAAAAGCTTGGTAGGTTGTGAAATGTCCGTGAGTCACACCTTCTAGTAGTTTTTTGTAATTAGGAACTTCTGCTTATTGATTTCCTAGTTTATGGATTAACCACTGCCCTCAGCAGCTTTTCATTAAGTCTTCAGACCCTCTACCCTTGTGACTACTGTAGCATAATTTACTTTGCAGTAGTGTTTCCAAGTGGTATGAAATCACGTGGGCCAGAAATTCCTTGACTTGTACCTAAGTTACTAGAAAGAAGCAGCTATTTTGTTAGGTGCGTTGCATGATGTAGGTTAGAAATACAGTAATGCCATGGAGTCACCGTGCTCAGGAGCTGAAAGTTAACTTTCTAATAATTTCAGTGACCACAGGAAAAAAAGAGAACCTGTTTTAAAGCAACTCCCAGTTTTGCTGCAGTAGATTTTGGACACTAACTTTAAAGTGAATTGTGGGATAGTGGATTCTATTGTCTCAGAGCACAAGTGTTATTTGGCATAACCAAGTAAATCATGGATATCACCAATAATATATTTTAAAAACTAGATAAAATGACTATGTAAATTTTGTAATCATGCTTTAAGAATTATAAAGTAAAATATGACATTGGTTACATAAACAACTCCCATGGAATATATAGCACAGGACATATACATAAAAATACCATTTTTGATTTAAATTTAATATGTCAGTTGTAAAATAAACACTTAAGTGACGATATTTTTTTATCTTTCTTGGAATTTGACAGACTTTGAGGGCATCATCTGGATGGCCCAGATCTCTGAAAATAAATTGCCCAAGGGAGTCTCAAATGTACATTTCCCTATTGCAAGCAGAGGTATTCCGAGTCAATCCGTTGACCTTCCAGCTGTCAACCAAATAGTAGGTTATTGTTGTTGATGATGATGTTTTTCCTTGTAAAAAACATTTTAAAAAGTAAGGTCTGACCCAGCATTTCATTTCTTCCCTTTACCCTTTCCTGTCGCCCTGGTTTATTCAGAGTTACTCCTACAGGCCTCTGTATTAGGCCAAATCAGTGCTACCAGGGAACAATAAGTGCTTTTAAGTTACTTTTTAAAACCTGTTCTGCCCTCAGGGCTACTTGACACTTTGTTGACAGCTGTCACTGTGCTTGAGTGTTCCTTGAAAAGCCTTGGGAGCCATGCGGATCATTATAGGAAGGATGTTCACACTGTTCCACAGAATTACCGTGACTTGCTTAAGACAGTGTTCTGGTTCTGCATGCCCTGGTTCCCCTGAATGAGTGCTTAATTGAAATATAGGCTGTAATTAGGTAGCATCAAATGATTAGAGCTTGAAATTACTTTAAGTTACAGGATAGTGATGATAACTCACTGTCACCACAAGGATACAGGTGGTTGGAACATCTCACAGGTTGCATGGTGGGGAAGCACACAGCTGCTTAAAGCCAGCCCCAGTGTACTCACTTTGTTGGCAGGACTTACATGCTGTCTCGTGAGCGAGTGCTGCTACTCTGCTCCTCACTTCATGTACCTTTGCTCTTGCTTATTTTTTTGCCAGTCCACCGCCATTGTTGCTATTGTCCTGCAAGGGACACCCACAGGCCTTGTGTTTGATAAGTAACAGTAGAGCCTTGCTCTGCATTTTCCATTCTGTGGTTTCAAGTTTTACAATTTCTCCTATCCCTGGCGTTGTTGCCCTAGTGTGGCTGCCGTCATCTCTCTCCTGCATTGCTCTAACAGTCTCTGCCTTCAGTCCTGCATTCCCCAATCTAGTCTCACTGTGGCTTTAGTTATCCTTCCAAAGCGCAAAACCAATCCTATCATTCCTCTGTTTAAAACTCCAGAGGTTCCACCTTTCTCTTAGTGTGAAGTCTAAATCTCTGTTATGCAGCCTGCAAGATCCTGCACAGTCTATGCCTGCTCTAGTCTCTTACATCTTCTTGTAGACTCTCCTCTCTCATGTTGAACTTCTTTCCTAGTTATATTGAAGTTCGTGAGTGTCCTTGAACTTGTCCTTTTGGGGTTTTGACTATGTTGTTCTGTTCTGTCTGAATACCATTCCTCCAACTGTCTAGCCCAGCCTTGCCCCCACCTCACTTCCTACCGGCCTTTTGTCTGGCTAACTGGCACTCATTGTTCAGATCCCTGCCTAGAAACTACTCACACCTGGAAGCTTTTCCTGACTCCCAGTCTGGGTTAGATGCCCCTTGTGTGTGGACCCACAGCGCCCTGTTGTACTTTTCCTGTAATGGCACTTGTCACATGGTACTGTAATTGCTCATCTGCTTACCCTCATCCCTCTGATACCACAGCTTTTCTCATTTGTCCTCTCAGGACTTCCTTATGTGGCATTTCTTTCTTCATTTTTGCTTGCTTTGGAGTTGACCTCTCTTTGTTGAGGTGAAAAGCAGTTATAGGACTGTGTTTGCTGTAGGTAAACATTGATCTGTTGAGACCAGAGGATTAGGCAAAGTAGGAGAGAAGAAAGTCTCTGAGGGTCAAGGAGATTTCCCTTCCTTCAAGAGCCATTTCCCCATCTTCTTAGTGGGGACTTCCCAGTTGATACCATTTTGAAGAATCTCCTTTTCTTGTATCACTAATTCTACTTAGTACTGACACTTACTACAGTGTGTACTTGATTGTATTGTAATTACACATTTTCTTGTCTATTTTTCCTACTCGATTATGAGCCTTTGAGAGTGGGGAGTGTTCACTCTTCATCTTCTGTGCTCTCAACCACAGTGACTACATTGTAAGGTTAGGTGCTCAGTGTTTGAGGAATGAATGGGCTGAAGCAGATCAAATCACAAAGCCCGATATGTATAAGTGCATGTGTCAGCTCAGAGGCAAGGAGAACAAGGGCTCTTTCTCTTAGATCCGTCCCGTTGGGCACGGTTGTGAGGGTCTTCACCAGGCTCTGGATGGCACCCATACAACACCTTGCCAGTTTGAGCTGTCAACTGTAACAGGCCCAAGGAAGACCTATTGTAAGAGACAATTTCTTTTTTCTTTTCTTTTTTTTTTTTTTTGAGACAAGAGTCTCACTCTTTTGCCTGGGCTAGAGTCAGTGCTGTGGCATCAGCCTAGCTCACAGCAACCTCAAACTCCTGGACTCAAGTGATCCTTCTGCCTCAGCCTCCCAAGTAGCTGGGACTACAGGCATGCGCCACCATGCCCAGCTAATTTTTTCTATATATTTTTAGTTGTCCGATTAATTTCTTTCTATTTTTGGTAGAGACAGGGTCTCGCTCTTGCTCAGGCTGGTCTCGAACTCCTGAGCTCAAACAATCCACCCGCCTCGGCCTCCCAGAGTGCTAGGATCATAGGCGTGAGCCACCGCGCCCGGCCAAGAGACAATTTCTTGAACACCATCTCAGGAAAAGTGTGACTTTGTGGAGGTAGTGGCTAGGGAATGGGGCCATGGTTTGGAAACATCATTATGGAGATTTGTGTTCTACTCCTAGTTATTAAGTTAGTTTAGAAAGGAATTAATATGTGTAGACTTGCCAAGTTTTAAGAGAGGGCTGTAGTGAGCCAGGATTTTCTCCTCTCAGGTCCTTCCGCTCTCAGTTCCTGCTGCCTCCTCACTTTTCTTCTCCGTTGGGATGAAGTTAGTCTGACATTATACCTTTGGCCCTGGAATTTTATGTTAGGACTGTTAGGTTAAGTAAGGTTAGGGTGTCTGGGCCTAGGCCTCTGACTTGGAAAAACAGTTCCTTAGCCCTGGCTGCCTCCTCTAGTAGGATACCCCTGCTCTCTTCTTGTTGTCAGAACTCTGGGACACTTGAAAATAGAGCTCTTCTTCACCATATCTTTTCTCATGCAGCTGTTCTCATGCTGGATCTCAACTTCTGACTGTAGGATCATAACTTTTTTCCTTCTCGAAAGGGCGGTCTTTCTGCCATCACTCACTTCCTCAAGCCTCTGGGCCCACCTTTTTTTTTTTTTTTTTTTTTTTTTTTTGAGATGTGGTCTTGCTCTGTAGCCAGGGCTAGCGTGTAGTGGTGACATCATAACTCACAGCAACCTCAGACTCCTGGGCTCAAGGGATCCTCCTGTGTCAGCCTCCTGAGTGGCTGTGATCATAGGCGCACTCTACCACAGCTGGCTAATTTTTCTATTTTTTTGTAGAGGCGGGGTCTTGCTCTTGCTCAGGCTGGTCTTGAACTCCTGGCCTCAAGTGATCCTCCTACCTCAGCCTCCCAAAGTGCCAAGATTACAGGTGTGAGCTACCACACCTGGCTTCCGGGCCCACTCTTTAAAGCTCTGGGGTTCTGATGTCTGGAAATGCAGGAATGTTGAGGTTTGGTTTGGATTTTGGTCAGAGG
This sequence comes from Avahi laniger, assembly GCA_963575035.1. Taxonomy (NCBI): domain Eukaryota; kingdom Metazoa; phylum Chordata; class Mammalia; order Primates; family Indriidae; genus Avahi; species Avahi laniger. The sequence continues at coordinate 10,270 of CAUYSK010127504.1, forward strand.
TTGAAAGGAAGACCCACTGCTTGGGTCTCCTCAGGTCAGTGTGGGAAGTACTGGGAGACCAGGAAGCTGGCTTTCCTGTGTGTCAAACACACAGAAATATTATAGATGAGTTGTAACTGACAAAGATACAAGAAAACCTCCAAGAATTTGTGTTAGTTCATGTAGGCTTTTACCCAGTGCTTCCCATTTTCACCTTGTTGAAATGTGCTGCAGTCATGATAATACATATATAACTATACCAGATTGGCTTGGCTCTACCTTTTAAATAAATTTGGTATTTACACTGACTTCTTTAGATGTGATTAGTCTTGCTGTTGATGCAATGGTTATCTCATGACTTTAAAAAATAAAATATTTAGTGCTGCATGTCATTTTTGAGGATGGACCTCTGAGGAATGATATGAAAATCAGTTACTGTAATGAGGATAGATTTGATTTAAATCAAAAATATTAAAGCAGAATTTAAGGTCCAACAGTTCTTCTCAAAACATTTTTATTATTTTATGCAAGCAGCTAGGTTATGGATTCTGAATATTATCCTTATAATTATTTAAGCAAGTTATTTTAACAAAATATAATTATTTTAACAAAATATCCCCAACAGTCCTCAGTTCATTCCCTTCTTGAAACTTGTGCTTTTAGCAAAAAGAAGAGATTGCATGCACACTTGCAGTAATAGATAATAAAAAACCTGTTTCCTTTTTTGCTAGTTAGAAAAATGGGGCTGGCTAATTTTGTTTAATTTTGTGGGACAGCACAGATATCCGTTGGGCACAATGGATATCTTTCTTTAATTTTTCTAAATAACGTGTTGACTTCTCCGGAAATCCCAGGGGATTGAGCCCTTAAACTGCTTTTAACTTTTCTAAAAATGTTGTGTTAATATTCTATCTCAGAAACTTTTTAGAGTGAGTGTTACAAGATTATGGGAAGTTATAATCCTCTTTTCATGATTATTCTTTGACCTTTGGCATATTTTATTAGTTTTTTAATAAAAAATCCTTAAGAAAAACATGGACTGGAAAAATATTTTTTTTATCAAGCTTGATGAAATATACAACTGATAAATTACTTCCTCTAATTCTTTTTTCTGTCCTATTAAACATTACACCTCTTATAACACAACATTGTTTTATAACTCATGTTCAACTTTTTGCAAAAGTGGCATTTCCAAAATTGATGAAGTAAAACTTTTAAAAACAGTGATTTCTTCATTGCTCATTTTTATTGGTCATTATTGTTTATAGAACCTTGAACTGAAGCTTTTAAAGGCCGTGTTTTGTTATGACTGAGAACTACTCTCTTCTCTCCATCCAAGTAAAATTCTTTTAGTTGAATCATCACAGAGACCTCTGAGTACTCAGGCCTGCAGCACCATTTCTGACCCTCAGGAGGCAGCATTTGTACCGGGGCCAATCAGGCCCAGGTGCAAAGGCCGACTGAAGTCATCACCTCTGCTTCGCTGGCAGTGAGGCAATGTGGTTGTGTGCTTTCACAAAGAGGGTTACAAAGAAAATGAACCCCACTTCTTCAAATAGGAAGGGCGGTCTTTGAATCTCCTCTGAATAGAAGTGTGTGTGTGTACGTGTGTGTGAGGTGTATGTTTAATGTTCAGAGAGCTTTTGCCACTTAATAGTTGTGTGATCTTGGGCAAGTTGTCTCATTTTTCTTCAGGAAAAAATGGAGAGACTAATGCCAATTTCATATGGTTGTCATGGAGACTAAATGAGATAATGTATAGGTGCTAAGTGAAATACAGCAGGTGATCAATAAGTATCCTTTTCTTTTTTTCTACTTTAGCATAGTATCCAGGGCCACAACTTCCCTGCCACCTTTCGCCTGCTCCAGGTTGACTCTTGCCAGGTGAACTACTTTCTGTCTACCCTCTTTGCCTTTCACGTGATTTTCTGTGCCCCTGTTCCAACTAACGTTTGTTTCTTTAGTACTGGTCATGTGCCAGCCACTATACGAAGTGCTGGAGTTGCAAAGATGAATCGAGCAGAGCAATGCAGTATGAGATGTAATGGAAATACACATGTGGCATAGAGAATTGATTGTGGACTAACTCTGCTTAGGGAGGTCAGGGAAGACTTCTTGAAGGAGGTGGTGATGTTTGAGGTAAATATTGAAAGATGAATCGCAGTTTGGGAGATGATGGGAAGGAGGATGGGAAGAAGGAATGGTGGGTGCTTTGGTTAGAGTCATACAGGACTGGGTGGTTTCTGGGAATTTTAACTAGTTATATTTATTTGAAATACAGGTACTTAGTGGGAGCTGAGGGTACAAGGACTAAATGCAGGTGGAATAACAAAGCTAGGAGTGCGGATTTGCTTCTATGGGAAATGGCTCTATGCCTACATCTTTATATCTGATTTTAACTAATTAGTGTGTGTGTATGAGAGAGAAAGAAAGAGGGAAAGAGAGAAAAAGAGAAATCATCTTGAAGGTTGTCTTATCAGAGCTTTTCTTGATCCTATTTATCTTGCCTTCCTCTAAACTCACATGGTATTTTGTCTATATTTTTCTCTTGGCAGTCACTACTGTCTACATTTTAAAAATGGATATTTACATAAGCTCCTCCAGGGCAGAATGCATACACGAAAGCACCCCCTTCCCCTCTGTGACCCATGTGGCATCTGCCTCACCTGTGGAAGGTGCTCAAGAAACATTCGACAGTGGAATGAATGAATTGAAGGGCCAGCACCTCTAGCTTCTTCAAAATACTTTCGACTTCATAAACATCATGTTTGATAAAAGAAGCCAGTCACAAAAGACCACATACTATACGATCCCATTTATATGAAATGTCCAGTATGGGCAAATTTATGGGCACAGACAGTGGTGGGTGCCTAGGGCTGGGGGTGGTGGTGGTGCTGGGAGGAAGGACAGGGAGCCGTTGCTGATGGTTGCACAACTGTGTGAGCATGCTGACGACCGTGGCATCGCACACTTAAAGGTGAATTTTATGGTATATAAATTTTATCTCCATAAAGCTGTTGAAGAACTTTTGAAATTTTGTCAAATGAATATTTTTAAATGAATTTTTTTTCTGTTTTCATGTTTACCATATACACTTAGGACTTGCATTATAATATTTATTATTTTTTTAAAATTTTGACTGGAGGCTCGTTGCTTGAGCTTTGGGAATTCATTAACCCTTTCAGAGATGCTAGAGAGTGTGAAACGGAACTTCCAGTGAGCCTATGCAGAGTGACCTCATTCTCTCTGTGAAAGGAGTACTGCAGGAAGTTATTTTAGTATAAACAGAATGGCATTGTTGGGTATATTTGAACAGTACATTTTTATTTTTCAAGTCTTTGAAGAAGTTTTTCTTTAGGGAGTAATGCATTGCTTTGTCTTAATAAAGACATAGCACTGGCAGAAGTGTAAGAAATGGTGCTATTTTTCTGTCACCTTCAGATAAAGAGGTAGGTATAGCTTGTTTTTTAGGCTGTTGATCTCGTATTTCCCATTAAGTGGTACTTTATTTTTCAAGTCTATTTTATATTAAAATAACCTTTATGGCATTTATGAAGCCATATATATTACGGCATTTATGACATTTATGAAGCCATACATATTAATAAAACATATGCCCTTAGATAAATTGTTTGATGTGTTTTTCTTTTTTCTTCCATATTGTGGGGACTAGTAGTTTTTATGTTGATGAAACAGCAGGGAGCATCTATTCTGGTGTGCTCGTTCATACAAAATTTTGCCCTTGAAGAATGAACAAAGATCATAGCCAAAAGATATTCATCATGTAGTCTATCCACAGGAAATCTTGAATGAGATCATCATCAAATAACTTAAATAAAACTGTTATTTTTCTGACACTCTATTACCAGAATAATTCTTTAGGACATTTACCATTATTATGTGTGCATTTTTCTCTTTCATGTGATTGCCAACTATCTTGAAAAATACGATGCTTCGTGCTAATGTCTTAGGGAGGTGGATATGATCTATTTGACCCTGATTTAATATGAATAGTGGCAGTAGGTGGTTCCTTACCGCAGATCTGATTGTTACTAGGGTATCTTCTTATACTCTGCAGTAGCAACAGTATCATATTTGGTTTCTCTTGACTTATCCCACAGCTAGCGGAGTGTTGCTCAGTGCATCAGCCTGGGGCTGGATCAGTAGGTCTTTCCAGGTATGAATTGGAGAACTCACTGGAGAGTTGCAGAGGTCCCAGGATTTGGTGGGAGGTTCTCCCAGTTGTCCCAGATAGGCCCTCACCCGTCCTGTGCTTGACCGAAGAGGTTGCCGCAAGGCACCTGTTAAATAAGTGCCCATCCAGCACTGTGGTTAGGTGGAAGAGCATGGATATGGTTAGATGTTTCAGCCCTGACATCACTGAGCCTGGGTCTTCAGCTTTGCCCCTTACTGTATTTGTGATGTCCAAAAGTGATGGGGGCTAACAGAGCTATAAATAACTATTTTTAAAATGTAGAAAGTAGTGGTTGCCAAGAGAAAAATATATGCCAAGAGAAAACTATAGGCGGAATGCCATGAGAGTTTGGAGGAAGTTTAGTGATAAGGGCTACATACTAAAGTAGCTCTTTCTTGGGCAATCTCCATTACTGAACAGAGGGACTCAAATGTATTTTCCCAAAGAAGGAATGGGTGCAGCTGAAATAATGTTATTAGAGTAATTCTTCAGGCCTACAATGGATTTTGGGGTTAACTTGGAAACTCAAATAGCCTTTTTAATGATGAGTACGCAGATGAGCTTTGGCACCCCTAAGCTGTTGGCACCTTCCCATAGCTTGCTGTCTAGGTTGGCTCCTCTCTGCTCAAGTTTTCTGTATGTCTTGCAAGAAGGTTTGTAATGTCAACTTTGGATTCCAGCATTTGGATTCAGTTATTGTCTCTGTGTAGTTCTGGTTGAAACAAACATTTTTGTACACACGTGTGTGTGTGTGTGTGTGTGTGTGTATTAGTCACTTAGGAAAATAGCATGTTAACCGTAGATACATTTGTGTGGACAGTTTAACAGTTTAGTAGCCATTGATGTTCCTTGCAGTACAGGCTAATGTGGAAGGCAAGCTTTCTCCTGTTCGCTGTTTTGCCCAGGGCTGGCATGACTGGACAGTGAAACAAAGGGATTGCAATAATTTACTTTTACAATAGTTTATATAATTTTGGTTGGCTTTTGTTTATTTTTCCAAGTGTGATAGTTTTTGTGGTAGTTTTTTTTTTTTCTCTACTTCAAGAGTATCAACTATTGCATTCCTGTTTTGCTCCTCCCCCTCCACCCCTCTCCCCCACTACCAAATTAAACTTTAGAAGGGAGGATTTAGGTGCATGTACAGGGAGCTACTTTCATGCTTTTTCTGGTCATTTTTCAGGGAGAGGCCACAGTCTGTAAAAAGTCTGTTTTTGCAGAGCAGTTAGCTCAGAGGCAGTGTGATGCATTGAGGAGGCTGGGCTTGGGGACCACCCTATCCTGAATTACCATGGGTTACCTTTGCTTTAAAATTGGCATTCACCTCCCTGAAAGCTAACCTACTACCTAGAATATTGTGTTATGGAGACTAAATTAGGATGTTATTGAATTGCTGATTGGAATGCTTCTATCTCAACCTGTGACCAACTAGCCACTTATCTTGGATAAGATTCTTTATTTCTCTGGGCCTTAATGTTCTTATCTGTCAAATGGTGGAATAGACTGTTATCTCTAAGATTTTTTTGATAGATTGTGAGCTTTTTAGATAAGGACCATTTTTTATTCATCTTTGTATCCTACCACTACTATTTGGACAAAGCATTTGTTGAAGAAATGATGGAATTTGCAGCTGTGTATATTTACCACCTGACTCATATAGTTGTGTGTAGTTATAATTATGAGCTTATTTGCATATGTCTGTGGACATTTATAAATAGGAATTGTCTTTTTTTGAAGTTTATTCTCGAGCAGTGTGACATAGACCTTTAACTCTAAATATTCATATATACATATATGTGTATGTACACCTAGATCTAATGTATAAAATTTAAAAATTAGATAAAAATACATATAATGATTAAGGTAGAAGAATATGCATTTTAAAAAATCTGTTGCTTTAAAATTATTTATTTATGTTTCATTATTTGAATAGGATGCTTAGAATAACTTGGCCAGCAGAAAAATACTGTTGGCAGCATCTAGGTTTAAAAAAACCCACTGGAGAATTAGGGAAAAAATAGTAATTAAAAGGGTACTGTCAAGGTTGGTAGGTCTAAATTTAACGTAGCAGCTGTGTTTTGGTTTGCAGGGGTGTGTGTGTCATGCTGTCTCCCCATGCTGTTTGCCTTCCCTGTTAAGAAGCATGTTATAATGAAGATAGAGATCCTGCCTTCTGACATGCAGCCTCTAGAAGTGGCTGCTTGAATATCGCAGTGCCCTGCTGGCTCGTGAGAACCTTGTCAGGGTCTGGAGAAGTTTAAAGCTGGCAGGTGTAAGGTTGTTAGGCTTTCTGGCTTAGCTGTGGTCCGTTTCTGAAGAACTCTTCAAGAATGTTGGACAGCATTCTCCTCTTACTTGAAATACCGTTTTATTGCATCTAAAATGCCAGTAATTATAAGATTTTATGTTCCACTAAGAAATAACCTTGACAGTTAAGCTATGATAAAATGCTTTCTCATCCATTAGAATGTTCATTTTACATTTATTGGAAGAACACAGATAATGAGGAAAATTTAAATGAAATGAATTGGTTACATCATTGAAACTTACATTCAGAGTCCAAGTCTTCTGAGTCATTTTCTGACTCCAAGTTGTCCGTATGAATGTTTTTCACATATTATCCCCCTCTGTGCCATTGAGAGTGCTAGCTATGTAGCGTTTCTTAAAATGAGTGCTCTGCTATTGACTCTGGAGTTTTCTCCTAAGCTGCTGACTCCTGTTCTGCATGTTTTGATGCCACTGCTTTCTTGAGCTTACGTAGACGATGCCATGAACTATGTGATGACTTCCACCTGACACACAGCAACAGGAAGATGCCATCAATATCGGAGATCGGAGATGTTAAAATGTGAATAAATATGCATCTTAGAATCAGTACAATGTGGCAGTAGCACACTAGCTGTGAAAGGGACTTCAATCAAGGGATAACTGTCCAGAGGTTAATAATGGAGGTGTGGAATATGGAGTATTTCTTTATTCTAAATGGTTAACAATTAAAGATACTGTTTCACATTCAGACACTATTATTCTCTCATTGTTGTAATATACAATTCCTTTTTCTCATTCACAGAGAATATTAATGGAGAGTTTAACCTGAAATGAATAGCCCTGTTCTCTCTGTCTTGTTGAAACATCTTTCAAACATCAAACATACTTTGGCCTTCAAAGTTGTGTGTAAATTATTAGGGATACAAAGATGACTGAGACTTGCTACCCTCAAGGTGTTGGTGGTTAAATGAGAAATGGAAATCAACACAACTAACAAGAGTCCAGGATAGTATTGTGATTCTTATTACGGGTGGTAAAGAATTTACTGTGCTTCATATCCTTAAATAAGTTTCTCCAAATTTTATTTTTTAAAAACATAATGGAGCATGTGAAAAGAACTGAAAAATGAAATAGGACAAACTTTTTGGGTGCTGCATACCCTGGATTTATTAAATTTTAATTAACTCTGCCTTCAATAAATTAAAAAAAATGTGTCTAAAGAAATTTGATAACCAAATATATGTGATCCTGGATTGGATCTGAATCAGAGTTTTTTTTCTCTTTAAAAGCCATATGTGGACAATTGGTAAAATGGAATACTGTCTGTAGATTATAATACTGTACAGCTGTTAATTTCCTAATATTGATCACAGTACTTACTGTAGTTATGTAACAGATTGTCCTTGTGTTTTGGAAATCACATTAGAATATTTAGAGGTTAAAGGCATAATGTCTGCAACTTATTGTCACATGTTTCAGAAGAAAATATTCATATGTGTATGTATGTGTGTACAGAGAGAATGATCAGATATATCTGGTGAAATGTTTAGTGGCAAATCTGGGTGAAAGATACATGTGTAGTTTTTTTGTACTATTCTTGTAACTTTTCTGTAACTTTGAAATAATTTAAAAAAAAAGTTATAGAACTGAGAAACTGTTGGCGAAATATCAAGTGTCCAATACTTTAAATCAACACATTTGTTTTATGTGACTTTAGGGTAGACACGTGCATATTTTTAAAAAATTCCGTTCTCTTGGCAGAAACTTGCAAAGTGTCCTCACTCTGGTTCCTTGCTTTCAGATACCCTGCGGTGCTGTCTCACTCTGTGGATTTATATATCTTTTGAGGCTTTCTTGGGAGAAGTATTTGCACATATACTTCTATGTTACTGCTGTTCCCTAAGTATTATCTGAGAGGTTTTAAATTATTTTTTGAGAGACAGTTCCCTACACTTACTCTTTGACAGTGATTTTCCAGTGATCTATGACTGGCTATTTTGATGATTTAATTCAGAAAGGAGGTTTTCTCTTGTTACTTTCTAAACTGGTCCTTATGACCCTGCTTCCATTCTGCCTCTTTACCCATGCCCCTCTTATTTGTTTCCTCTCTCCTCCATTAGGGCGTCTTTATAATCAGTAAAATCCTGCTTCTTCCAGGAAGCCTGCCCTGATCATCCCTATGGATCTCCTCTGCTTACTTCTTAATTTTCCACTTACCACACTCAGTTTTATATGGTTATTTTATTGTTTTATATTGTTCCCAGTGATGGATTAAAATTATTGTTGCTTTGTAGGCATTTAAAGCTATATGGACATATTATTTTTCCAGCCCAGTGTCGGAGTGCTGACAGATGTAAATTACTTTCTTTTTCTCCCCTGAATTTATCCCCATAGCTCATGGCTACTGTCTCCACAAAGTGGTTGTTCACTAAATGATTCAATCTGAGTGGGTATCTCTTACTGAATTCAAAATTAAAAATACTGTGTTTGACTTTTGTGGTTGTCTGTGTCTTTCCTCTCTTCCTTTTAATCTAATTTCTGAGGTTTAAATATTTTTTTTTCTGCATTAGTTGAAATAGCATTTTCATGATATAGCCAATTCATTTGCTATTTTTTATTCAGAATTACAAATAATTTGGAATTTTTTTCCTACCTGTAATTAGATCTGTGATTGTTGAGACATGTAAAACATATTTGAACAAAAAAGCATTCCAACACAATTTATAAATGTGTTATCCTCTGGGTAAAGATAAAGTAATGAGATTGATTTTTGCTTGAGGATACATCACATTTGCATCTTAAATGTAACTGTTAATGTTCTCTTCTTGTTGATTCAACTCAGGTAAGGTTGGTTTTCATGAGTGACACAAATTTAGATGATTATGTGAAATAATGAACTGTGACTCTTTGAGTTTGGTTCATATCTTGATTATCATTTTGGTTTTTTGAATTACCTTTTTAAAATTACCTAAATGCAAGATTTTTTTAATAGGGTTGGAATTATAAAACTGTAAAATATTCTCTTTTACCTTTGTTTTGACTCTGAAACACTTTTTTGGTTAAATTCTTCAAGAAAGTCACATTGACTGCATATGTGCAACTTTAGCATCTTTACCATAATGTGGCATCATCTGACATTCACTTCCTGTTCTTTCATACGTTATTACATCCCAGCAACTCTTAGAAGAGTTTGCAAATGAGGGAACTGAGGCTCTGAGAGGTTAAGTGACTTAGTTTTGACCACAAATTTGGGTCTTATCCTGTATATTGTACTGGATCAGAGATTCTTAACTTCTCTTGTGCCATGATCACTTTGGCATTCTGGTGAAGCCTATGGATTCATTCTCAGATTAGTGTTTTAAATAGAGCCGAGTGTGGAGGCTCACCCCTGTAATCCCAGCGACTCAAAACACTCAGGTGGGAGGATTGTTTGAGACCAGTCTGGGCAACATAGTGAGACTCGGTCTCTTAAAAAATATAAAAAAAAAATTTTCTGGGTGTGGTGGTGTGCACTCCTAGACTCAGCTACTCAGGAGGCTGAGGCAGGGGGATCGCTTGAGCCCAGGAGTTCGAGGCTGCAGTGAGCTGTGATCGTGCCACTGTGCTCCAGCCTGGGTGACTAAGTAAGACACTATCTCTTAAAAAAAAGAAAAAAAAAAGTGGCATTATAAAGGATACCAATTATAATGGCATTTTCAACATATTAAAAAAAAAACCCAATTTGTAATATATACTTATTAGCACATTAAATAACAAGATCTGGTGTTCGGTGTATTAACTACCATTACTTTGAAGTAGTGATGAGTATTAATATTTGGAATGTCTGAAACTATTGTAATGTGTTATGAAAATGTGTGATTTCTATTGGTGACAAATTGCAGGCACTGTGGCTAATACTACTTGGTTTTAGGCCATCATTCATAATTGAAGGAAATGCTTACTTCATTTAGAAGTTAATGAAAATAAAGATGCATTTTTGTTTTCCTATTCAAGTTTATAGATCTCTTGAATTCCCATGTTAAGAACTACTGTATTAGGCCATTCTGCCTTATCGTGAATGGCTTAAGAGAGAAAACAAACAAAATAGCAAAGAAAAAATTAGACCATACTGTCTCTCATGCCTTATATGCATTTATGGCATCTGCTGGATCTGGAATGTATTAGGCACTTAAAGTTGAATAAACAAATTATAAAACCAAAAATACATGCTAAAAATATAAGACCTCACTGAAAAAAGTAAGAACAATAAAGTATACACGTTGTGAGGTTCTGCAGGGTAAAAATTAAAATTTTATTTAAAATGATCAGAACCTATAATTTTAAATTATTAGTGTCTCTTAGTATTCTTGTCAGCTCTATGCCTCCCTCTCCCCTAAAGGTAAAATGATTATATTGGAGTTTGGTATTTTCTTCGTTAAAAAGCCTTTGCCTTCTGTATTTCAGCTTCTTTGGGCAATTTGTTCTAATGAGGGTGACTGATTGTCATGGAGAGTTTCAGTTCTCTGTCAGTGATGACTGGCAGACGGGCAGAGACAGGACCTGAAATAGAATGTTAGAGAGCACTGAAGTGGCATGGCTCGTCTGCGCATCTTGTACGAGTGCGGAGATTTGTCGCATTGCTTTTCACCTGGTGAGTCTGAGCCTCATCATCAGTTGTCAGGGTGAATGAATAGCTTAAGTGTATTGCCTTTGCTTCTGTCTTTACCTAGTCTTTTGCTAGTTAAATGGGAGGTAATCCCTTAAAAGCATTTTATGTCCTCTGTTAGCTGGGGAATAGGTAAGCTGTTTCTTCTAAACTGTGAAGTCCTTCTGTCTGACTTGGTTGTATCTCCAGAGATGCTAACTAACTTAAATGGTGTTGACTGGAAAAGCTTTAGGTAGAGGAAAGAAACCCATTGAGCACATTTACCGCTCCACAGGGGTGCCAAGATCCCCCAACCCTGCTGCATGTTGAAAGCTTTCCCCAGGCCAGTGTACTGGGGCAGAGCTGCAGGACCTGGGAGGCTGTGATGCAGTCCTGTTCTCAGCTTCATCTCTCACCTGGGGAGGAGGGCTGCAGACCTGTGTATATTTCCATGCAGCTTCCTGAATTCCCTCTCCGAAGTCGGTCCTGCAGAACCATCTAGCGGACTGCTTTTCTGCCATATACATTCACTCCCTTTACTCTTTCCAACCTTTAATTTATTTTTCTGATCATTACCAACAGAATTTCACAAAAATAATATTTTTAATAATATTATTTATAATATTTTATAATCTATAATAATATAATATTTATACTTTATAATATGATATTTATAATGTTTTATAACTTACAATAATATATCTCACACAAATATAATAGATTGTGAAAGCCTTTGGCATGAATTGTTATAGCAATTTTCTGCTTACAATAGGCCTGGAGAATATTAACTTCTGATTATCTGAGGACAAATTATTTTACATTTTGTTGGATGGTACTTGTTTTTCTTTTAGTATTTCTTTTATAATTTTTTTTTTTGATAACTTTTCCTCCCACCCATTAACTTTTATTTTGCTGCATCCCATTAGGAAACTTGTGAAACCTGAAAACGTAAGCATTTATCCAATTATAGGGAATGTTTGAAAAAAACACAGGGCTTCTTAGGTTGGTATTTTGTACCATTCCCAACTGGGGACTTAAATGGCAATGTTTTGGAGAGCACATGCTGTTAAAAGCTCTAATGGAGAATGTTTTGATTTCCATTAACAAATCAACCAATAAAACAGTTATTTACATGTTTTGTTTGAGTATCTAATGAGTTTTGTGATTGTTAGTGGAGATCAGGCAAATGGGCTTCAGCTCTTCCGTTGGTTTATGACATAGTTGGTTCATCACACATGCTGCTATCTGCCATGGTGATTAGGCATTTATATAGTTTAAAATTTTTATTTGTAGTCGTGTAGTATTTAATTTACGCTCATAATGAATTATGGGTTAAAGTCTGGAAACATATGGGATACTGATGCTGAAAAGCAGGTTAATGAGCATCATAAAAGTGATGATGGCTCTGAAAATTAGCTTCAGGATGCTTTTCACTAGATTGGGAAGATGCACTCATTAACTAAAAATTCTCATATAGCACATTGGGGTGTGTCTCATAATTTAATACTTAATGTTAGAGAAAATATGGTGATTATTCTATTCAGTTTTGCTTTTCATTTATTGGGAATAAATACTGTGCTTCTCCAAATGTATTTATTTGCATTTGCAAACAGTACCTTGAAATCTTTTGTCATTTAGAAATAAAACACAAAAGTTCCTAAATTAAACCAATTAATTTCCTTAATTCCAAAATATAAAAATTCTGAACATTAGGTCATGAAAATGGATTTTGTCTATTTTTGATACTGTGACAGTTAAGTCAGTTTCATCTACATTTTAAAATACTATTGGTCCCCAAACCAAACATAATATACTGTTACTTTTGAATTTTTTCCATAATTAAAGATTGGAACGTGTTGAATTTTATCTTGATACACTGTAAATGCTTTAAGGAGGTTATTACTATAAAGTTTCTCATGATCTTAAAAGCAGTAATTTAAAATGAAATGTTTTAAGCTTAAAATCACTTAGGTAACATGGAAATTATAGATAATTTAAAAAATTACCAGAGGGTTTGTTAAGATTGTATTATTGCAAGAAGTGCAGTTGTCTGTTGGAATGTGTGGCAGAGAGAAGAGCTTTGGTAGGGAAATAAAACAGTTTCTGCATCAGAGAGTAATTGTAGTTTGAAAATGTGTACACACTGGCACAGACCAGAGCCAGCTTTGAATGACTTCAGTAGTATATTGCCCTTGCTTGGTCCCCTCTTTTATTGCAGAGTTGATTGTTATGATGGGTATCACCTAACAGGGATGCCAAGCTCCCTATATCTTTCTGGAGTAAGGATGGTTTGAATAAAAGGTTGCCAAGGTTGTCTGAAGGCAGCAAGCAATATAAAACTCCCCCAGAGTGTATTCTCTTGGTATTAAGCCTTTGGAGGTCTGTCCTGTGCTGCAAGATTTAAAGCAACAGTATTTGTGGGTACTAAAAGGGAAACCTCAGATACTTGAGAGAATCGTAGGAAAATGCAGAAATATTACTGTAGTGTGATTAAGAGAAGCATTTTTAAGATTGTAAAAGTATTACTCCTACAAAAATAATTGATGTGTTTCAACCAAGCTTGCTGTTAAGTGAATATGTTTAAGTGGATTATAGTTCTGCATTTACATCTTTTATAAAATTGGACATGCTATATTGGGGAAAAAAAGGGCCCCTGGATATAATTTGCATGTCTTAATAATGTGGCAAATCTGTCATTGAATGCCTAAAATAATTACTTTGCTACAGAACTTTACATTAATGCTAAAAACATTACCAGCACCTACAATATATTCATATTTTACCTAACTTAAGCCCAAGCAGACTGCTTTAGACCTAAACTAATGTTTATTTTTTAGCCGATAGCTGAAGTCCTCTTAGGGACTGTTAGCATATCAAAGTAAGTATTGAATGAGTACAGTTGTTTGTTTTGGGCCGTTGGAATTCCCAAAGTTTAGCAGCAGAACACAGAATAGTGGAAGTAGGTTTTTAGATGGGTACAGCTAGGGCAGTGTGGTCCCAAATCACATTCAGGTTTGTGTGTATGACTGGAGGGGGGTGGAGATGGGGGAAGACTGAAGGTGTGACTCAGTCTTTTTATTGAAGATTTTGCTTGGTGAATTTGCAATAAAAGAAACCTGTGAAATAGTAATATTTGGAGGGTTTCCTGTTAGACCTTTGCTGCCCTTATGTAGAATGCTGCATGAGAAGAGAAAAGGAAAAAAATCAAGAGCATTGCTTCAACTAGTCAGGTTCTCAACAAACTTTGGGATAGCTGAGACATTTTCTCATAAAGGTTCAGCTTGCCAGAATGGTAGTATAGAGTCAGCGAATTATGAGTCTGTAGGTATCTGTATATAGGATGATTATGTTAGGCTGTCATTAAACAGGAAGTATTAATAGATGACTAGATGGAACCTTGAAGACTTAATTGTCAGAGTAGAAAAGAGAATTGAGTCATAGTGATGTTTAATCTGTAAATTCCTTGTTATTTGAGATTTCAAGATTACTTGTATAAGGTTTTAGGTAAAGTAGGTTTATGGGAGCTAAAATGTAATCGGATGAGGTACTGGTATTTATCAGAAGGTGATATATTCTCACAATAATCATTTTACGTGGTTACTTTTATTATCCTCATTTTACAGGTGAGGAGACTGAACTTGGCCAAATTTATGCATATAACACACGGCCAAGCAATTGGACTCTAGAGCAGGCATTATTAGCTGCTCTGCTGTGACGGCATGGGTAGAGAGTCACAGTTTCAGAATTATGTTAACTGAAAGGGACATTAAAAGTGATCTAATTCATGTCCCTCATTTTAGAAATAATAAAATGGCTCTCACACAGAGATTGAATAACTTGCTTTATGGCTTATTTACTCTGTGATGGACAAAGCATTTTGATGATTTTCCAATTTACTCTTACTATGCACGTCTGTAGGGGAGTGAGAGATCACCTCTAACCCCCCTTTTAGCTCTTAAGTGGGCTCTTTGGCTAGATCTAGAAACGAAATTGACACCAGGCAGATTAACAAGAGAAAAGCATACAAATTTTATTAATAATTTTACATATACATGGAGATCTTCACAAGAGAGGAAAGTCCAAAGAATGACCAAAGCAAAATGCTTTTATACTTTTTAGACAAAGAACCATAAATCTGAGAAGAAGTGACCGGACAAAGAAAATCTGGCTAGGGGCACTACATTTCTAGTGGAGTTATTAGGAGATATATTGGGGTGTGTATGTGAAACTAGTGGGAGATAAGGATGACTTTGTTAAGTATATTTATTCAGGTCCTTTGCAGCTTCCAGTTTCAGGTCTGGTGGTGAGAGCTCTGGTAGGGGAGGGTACCCTTCCCGGAGGACTCTTTATGGATTTCTGCATGCAGGAAGAGACAGGTCAGCTAGCCCTTTCTGAAACTACAGTTTCTCCAATGTTTTCAACTCAAAATCATCAGTAATATACCAATCTGGCATATTTGAGGATGGCACATCCTTGACTCCTTTGATAGGGATCATAAAAAGGAGACTTTGCTGGGGCAGGTATAGGCTTCTGCCTTAGGTCTCTCCCAGCTCTTTCAAGTATACCCAACATAGATTTTTAAGCTTTTTTAGCTTTTTCTCTTCCTAAGTGTGCATGTTTTGAGACTTTCTTTTGATTCTTCTAGGTTCGACAAGGGGTAGAGTAGGACTTTGAATTTTTGCCAAGTTTTAGCAAGCTAGGTGAGATAGATGTAAGTTCCACTGTTCTAATGGAGACCCTAAGTTACAGAGGTTTAAAAAATTAGAATTTTATTTTTCTCTCATGTAATATTTTGAGTAATTTGATGATTTCTTTGTATGGGGAACCTAGTCTTCTTCTGTCTTATTGCTCTACACCCGTTGGTTGTTTGCCTTATCTGTATGGTCCACAATGGCGCACAGCTGTCCTTGAGCCTATGCCATGGGAGATGACTTGGAACCTGCACACACCACATCCAGTCACACCTTGTTGGCCATAACTTAGTCACCAGGCTGTTCCCAACTGGAAGAGAAGCTGGAAAGTATGTTGTTCATTCTGACCAGCTATGTGCTCAACCAAAAATCGGACTTCTGTAAGCAGAGGGAAAGGGAGAATGGATATGGAGACAACTCATAGCCTGTGCTGTGTTATTTGATAGTGATAACTTTCTTTGGATTCCCAGATGAGAGTGGAAAAGGGTAATAGTTAAGACTCTTTGAGTGTTGAAAATGTTGGCAGCTCTGAGATACAAGTTCTTTTCAGAATAGAATCGGGGTACTTTGGAATAGTTGGTTACAAAGACTTCATTTTCTTACACGTCTGCATTCTTGTTTGGATTTCAGTAAGTTTTGATTTATCAGCATGGATGAAAAATTGAAAAAGACTTGATATTTTCAATTTCTATCAAAATGGCACAAACAGTATCTGAGGATTCCTCTGCTACTGCAAGGAATGAATAATTTAGTTTGATTTTTCCTTTAAAATCCAAATAAATACAATGAAGATTAAACTCAAGATAAAGTTGTGGTATCTCTTACAGTGTCCTGTCATTTGTCATTGCTATCCTGTCTTGAAAGCTTTGTGGAAAGTGATGTTTTGATATTTGTTATTGAGATACAACTCCCACAAATGGGCATTTAAAATCTTTTCATCTTAGCCAGTTGATTGCAATGTGTGCATGGACTACCCAACTTAAAAAAAATGAAGTTTGGTGTGTTAAATAAAGTTTTCATTACAGACACTTCAAGGCCACAAAACCCTGGTAGGAAGTTATCAGATTCTGTTTTAAGGAAAGAAAGCTA
This sequence comes from Avahi laniger, assembly GCA_963575035.1. Lineage (NCBI taxonomy): Eukaryota > Metazoa > Chordata > Mammalia > Primates > Indriidae > Avahi > Avahi laniger. The sequence goes on from CAUYSK010127504.1 coordinate 27,113, forward strand.
AATTTTGATATGTATTTCCTACCAAGTATAAATCTAATCAGCAAGCAAAGAACATGTTTTATTTTGCTAGTGGCAGCAAAGAATGTAATGATGGATATAATATAGTTTAAATTTACAGTTGGAGTTATATTTTCTTTTAGCTTATGCCTGTGTGGAATAAAATGAATAGGTCTCTATGTTTATTTCACAGCCAAAATGGACAATTTATAGAATTGTTTTCCAGAGCGCCCTAAAATATAGTGACTTTGACTCAGTGACCGCTACATGTAGGAAATGGATCTCCACAGAGCTTTGCTGCCATTATGTTGTGGGATATTCGTTGCATGATGTAGAAAATGCTGTCTTTGGTTATCTTTCATTCTTTTTGTCTCACTTAGCTTAACCTCAGCTGATTGCTTAAGTCAGTGGCCAAGAATTTTTCATCAGCTGTCCTTGGTAACGTATATCATTCATCATTACTAGGATGATTGGTGTTATCAACTGAAAAATATAAATGGAAGACAAAAAATTAAATGCTACTTGAAAAATTGGAGTGAAAAGAAGAATATTTTGGCTCTCTTAGGTTCCCCCTGTGTTCTACCTATGTTCAGTATGGCCACTGAATCCTTTCTGAGATACTTTGTGTCTCATCATTCTGAGAGAGGAGCTCCTCAGCACATAGCCCTTGTGTAGTATAGTCCTAGACAGCGTAGGTAAGAAACTGTGTTATAAATTCTGCTTCCCCAAACATCATTGTAATAAAGGTGTGTGATTGCATTGGTTGTATTTTCTTTGAGTAATTTGCCTTTTAGGAACATATAGTCTTACTATAATGACACATGGACAGGATGGCTATAAGGTAAAAGGGAAAAAAACATGCACAAATTTTGTTTTCTTGGATCTTGTGACACTTTAATCTCAGCCAGTTCTCTTTTGGTATAAGTATGGTTTGAACTTCTGTTAGCTAAATTGATGAAATTTGTACATTTGATGTTCATGATTGATTTGATAAATGTGTTTTTTAAAAACTGAAATTTTGCCTATTTATGCATTGTTTAAAAATAACTTTTAAATGATTATGAAAGCAAAAATATGTTTTTGGTAATAAACATAATTAAGTATAAAGAGAGAAAGGAAAATTATACATTTCCTTCCAATACAAAGGTAATCCTTAATATCATTTTGGTATATACCATTCTAGGCCATATATGTATATTTCTTTGTGACGGTTTCCTTATGCATTTTTTTCAGTCCTGTACAAATACAAAACAAAATGAAGACCAAATAGTATGTCAGCTCATCACTTAATTGTGAGAATTTTTTCATGGGATTAATATTCTTTAAAGCATATTTCTTAATATTAGTTTAGTATTTCATTATGTGGTTGTATTGAATTATTATTTGACCATTTCACTGTTTCTGAACATTTAGTTTGCTTGTAGTTTTTCACTGTTTTGTATATAAAATGTATACTGCTCTTTCTCATGGTCTAAATCTTTCTCCTTATTCCCAGCTTTCATGTTTCTAAGAAAAAGATTTAATAGTCATTACAGCTGGTCATGAAAATGAATTTTTAGAAAATACTTGACCAACAGCAATTTTACTTTACCCTTTAGTCTCCTCATCATTCATCATAATCTATGACTTTAGCAGTATTCAGAGGCAATGAAAAAGATTCGGATTAATTCTTGTCACTGTCAGGTCAAATTCATTTACAATAAATATGTGAATCTTGGCAATCAGAAGCTAAAATATTTGTGTAATTGGACCTGGACATCAAGCCAGATCCTAAATCTTTATGAAAACTGCCCTGCAAATTCTTTTTGTTCCATAATCTTTTCTATAGGTTTAAAAAATTACAAATCTTAGCATGTTTACTTTCTAAAGAATATATGACTCAAAACAGTCTATAAAATATAGTACTGGCTCAATGAAATGTTATACAGTATCAGTCAGGATTTTTAAAATCAAATGCTGGTGGTTCTCCAGTTGAATAGAGTTTCATTCTGTTTATATAATGATGCTCTCATCTTTGACCTCTATACCTCTTCATTCCACTACATTTCATCTTTAAGAGAAACCTTATTAGTGATATATAGATAAATTAAGTCACAGAGGGTAGAGTCAGGAGAACACAGAACTCTCTAAACCTGATTTTTTTATTAAAATTACTTTGCTGTGCTTTTCATTGAGGTCTGTCTTTCTATTTAAGACAAATCAATATGATGTGATTCTGTATTTTATTTAACAATCCTGTGGCATATACACATACAAACGCACACAGTGGTTGTGGCTGTAAAATGAAAAGTCTTTAATGTGTGGCATGCTATGTCGTTCTCATTATTTCACAGTCACGTTTCAAATGCTGTAAACTTAAATCTGAACGTTTTATACTATTCTTTTAAAGATTTTTTTAATATTATGTAAGTATAATGCCTTCTTAGATTAATTTCTTTCTGTTAAATTCTCTATAAACTATGTAACTGAGATTAAAATATGTTAAAACTACTTAAAAGTGTTAAAATGTGCAGTATTAATAAAATTTTTATTCATTTGGATTCATTTAATTTATAATTTGTTATAATTTTATAACAGAATACGGAAGATTTATGTTAAATTACACTAACAGAATGGGGGATGAGGCATGGGGTGAGAGTTGGGGAGGGTTTGATAGGAAAATTCCCCAAGAGGAAACTCAAATTACTTAGCATATTATTTTATGAAATCATCATGTATGTTGGAATTTATTCTTTATGGAGAGAATAAGTTGGTATTCTAATTATTACTTTCATTAAAAACAGTTCCCCTAAGGACTTCTACCTGATAGAACTTTTTTTAAAAGACTGGATCCAATTGCTGAAGGTACTTGTAAAGAATTCTAAGTACATTTCTTTTAAAGTATCATGTGTGTTTAGATTTTACTCATTTTGGCTGCTGTTCTATCATTCTAGGTAGCTTCATATTCTATGCTATAGTGAAAGCTAATTTATTTTTGCTGTTTATAGAGAAATTATTTCTTACTGTACTCTTCCCTTATTTCAAAAAGTAATCTCTGTGAATTATTATAAGTTAATTTAGGGTGAGTAACTTTAAATCTTTTTCTCATTTTCCTTGAATATAAAAATGATGTGGCCTTATTGAGCTGTTTGTTCAGTATTAATTATGATATTGTCACCTGTGAAACATATACTTTTAATTGGTCAAGAGCTATCCAATGTAGATAGTTTTGACAGGAAGTGTGTCAGCTCAAAATAAATCAATGTTTGAGAAATTGTTCTTTTAAAGACAGTGATGTGAAAACATCTGAACAGTTTGTGGGTAGATGGCTTTTACTCTGTATCTCCCTGTCATCTGTGTGCATTCTTGTGATAGCATCACAGAGACCTAGAATCTCCAGGCTGCAATTTGTACCCAATTTTTCCATTTCCACTGAATTAGTTAAGGAGCCCTCATCCATCTAGGACACATCTTAAAGCCTCACGAGAGAAAATAGACAATTTGATGATTAGCGGAAAATAATTTTGGTTACCCTAAGGAAAAACAAGATGCTCCCTGTAAGTGAGACTGGGCAAATGTGCTTTTGGTGAAAAATGAAGATAGAGGAAGCTAGTAATATTTGGGCACTTGAAGGCAGAGATCATGTTGGGGGAAGACATTTTAGTGTCATCTCCAAATTGTTATCTGTGTTCAAAAAATCCTTATTAATTTTAGTGGATTATTTGTGACTGTCAATGGTCACGCCAACCATAAAGTAGCTAGGTTTCCCATGTTTTTTCTTTTATCAGGGTGGCTATTTTAGTCCAATCTAAAACCACGGCACTCGGTGGTGGTGGGGCAATATGGCACCACTGTAGAAGGCACTGCCCCACTCAAGTAGTACTGCACCAATTTAGGCACATTAGAAATTTGTGGGGGAGCTATGGTGTTTAGTGGCATGCATAGGGATCTAGATGGCTGGCAATGCCTGGGGTAGTTTTGCACCTCCAAGAATTGTCCTGTGTCCTGGACTTCTGAATGGTTCATCAGAAATTCATACAGTTGAAAAAACTGTTTACCTGGCCCAGAACTTAGTATAACAATAGCTATAGCTTTTATTTGTGGTAATTTAACATATAAACTCAAGATTCAAACTGTTTTATTATATCTTCTACTGTAGTTGTGTTTGAACATTAACATAGTGAGATGGCATTATTATAAATTAGTTTCTTATATTTATATTTAAATATTACACTTAGAGTATTATATTGATACATTTTTTTATTTCTGTATATTATGGGGGTACAAATGTTTAGTTTATGTTGCCTTTCTCCCCCTCCCCCCCAGTCAGAGATTCAAACGTGTCCATTCCCCAGATGGTGTGCATCGCCCTCATTAGGTGTGTATATACCCATCCCTTCCTCCCGCCTCCCATCTACCTGATGCCTGATAAATGTTATTCTTATATGTGCACTTAGGTGTTGATCAGTTAAAACCAATTTGCTGGTGAGTACATGTGATGCTTATTTTTCCATTCTTGGGATACTTCACTTAGTAGAATGTGTTCTAGCTCTTTCCAGCTCTGTATCACCATTGTTTCTTTTTTTTTTTTTTTCTTGAGACAGAGTCTCACTGTGTTGCCTGGGCTAGAGTGCTGTGGCATCATCGTAGCTCACAGCAACCTCAAACTCCTGGGCTCAAGCGATCCTCCTGCCTCAGCCTCCCGAGTAGCTGGGACCACAGGCATGTGCCACCATGCCTGGCTAATATTTTCTATGTATTTTTAGTTGTCCAATTAATTTCTTTCTAATTTTAGTAGAGAGGGGGTCTCGCTCTTGCTCAGGCTGGTTTCGAACTCCTGAGCTCAAACAATCCGCCCGCCTCGGCCTCCCAGAGAGCTAGGATTCCAGGCGTGAGCCACCGTGCCCGGCCACACCATTATTTCTTATGGCTGAATAGTACTCCATGGTATACATCTGCCACATTTTATTAATCCACTCATGTATTGATGGACCCTGGGTTGTTTCCATATCTTAGCAATTGTGAATTGTGCTGCTATAAACATTCGAGCGCAAGTGTCTTTTTTATAGAATGTCTTTTGTTCTTTTGGGTAGATGCCCAGTAATGGGATTGCTGGATCAAATGGTAGATCTACTTGTATCTCTTTAAAGTATCTCCATATTGCTTTCCACAGAGGTTGCACTAGTTTGCAGTCCCACCGACAGTGTATGAGTGTTCCTATCTCTCCTCATCCACGCCAACATTTATTGTTTTGGGACTTTTTGATAAAGGCCATTCTCACTGTAGATAAGCGATATCTCATTGTGGTTTTGATTTGCATTTCCCTGATGATTAGAGGTGTTGAGCATTTTTTCGCATGTTTTTTGGCCATTATTCTGTCTTCTTTTGAAAAGTTTCCGTTCATTTCCTTTGCCCACTTTTCGGTAGGGTTGTTTAATTTTTTCTTGCTGATTTTCCTGAGTTCTAAATAGATTCTAGTTGTCAGTCCTTTATATATTGACACATTTTTCATTGGATTATTATCTATGTCATTCCAGGATGGTAAAGGGAGCATTACAAAATATTTGCTTCTAAAAAAGCAGAGTTGGGTCTGATAAGGATGAGAACCACTGGTCTGAATGGAGGCACATTTTTTTCATTGCTATTTTATGCTGTCTCAGGTATTCTGAAGGATTTATACCCCAAAACCTTACATAGCATCTGGGATAAATTATAGAAATGAAATGCTATTTAAAGATTAAGAAGGAATTCCACCGCTTTTCTCTGCATAACACTAGTATTGAGGAGATTTATAGATTGTTAGGAATATAATTATAATAAATGTTTTTTACTGTTATTTTCTGTTTAGGTTAACTTTATTGTGGATAATTTATTTTACTTTTGAAAAAAAGGTTAAATACATTCTTGAATTTAAATTAAAGACAGCACAACACTTAGGTCTTGAAATCCTTGTGCACAGTCTTGTGTTTTAAAGATGGTAAAATCAGTTCTGATGGGCTAAGTCATAGAGTTCCACAGTGCTTCACAGAAAATTATTTTTGTTTTATTAGAGATTATGACTACTTTATGAATACCTCTATATGTTGTTTTCTGACCATTAAGTGGAGATTTGTTACTTTAGATTAGGAAAAAAATAACCACTATAAGTATTATAATCTGGCTTTAAAGAAAAGGCTGATCTCATTATCACAATGTGAATTAAATAGAAAACAAAGCTCAGGATATTGCACTATAGCTTAATGAAAAATATTAAACCAATATGCTGGCTCACCGTTTTAATATATTTGAACTATCATAAATAAAATATGAATTAAGCATGGGCGTAAAATCTGAATTGCTTTATTTAAAACTTCCCCGGAGAGGCCATTGTTCTGCAGTGGTTAGCTCCTGTCTTAAGTAGGTCCTTTTTGGCAACTCAACCTTAATGGGCTATAAATGAAGCCGCTGAAACCCAGAGGTCTGACTATGTGTGATCCTCCCACTATTTCTACTGTCTAGTCGTAGGCCAGTATCTAGGAATAGGACTGTAGTTTTCTTCTTTATAAAAAGGGCTATAATTGGGTCACAAATTTTATTTTCATTCATTCAGAAGAAAAGTCTTGAGATTGGAGTTAGCCGACTTGCCAGGGCTATAGAAAGTTAGGTGGATTAGGAAATAGGTTTTATTTTCAGACTTTTGAGTCTTGTCTTTGCCTCGTGCTTTGATTACATGCAAAGATAAATTTAACATTTCCCTTGGAAAACAGTGTTGGTCACAACTTAAAAAACTAAATATCCCAGTTGCATTTACAAGTTTTATTAGTGAGTAACGATTTTGGGATTAAATACAGCTGTATTGCTGAAAGGCACACACTAGTTCATAACAATAAGAAGAGGGAGATTGATTTATCAATCTCAGGACTGGAGTGGTATTTGACTTTCTCTTTACCAAAGCGAATTATTTAGGTAAGGACGTTAGTCTTGGTTAAAGCTGTTTAGCACATTAAATTGGGCTTGTCCAATGTTTCACTATTATGAAATACTCTTTAAAAAAATGTACTATGAACCCTGCATCAGGATGGTTATTAGGAAAGTGAACTAGAGTATAATATATAAATATTAATTGGTCTGTTTTACCATATGTCAAGCTACCAGATCTTTATGAGTAATATGTACGTAATATTCTCTAAATTCCTTTTGAGAAACAACTAGCATTCATTAGTATCTTATAAGTTAGTTATAGGTTATTGATTATGGTTGCCTTCAGATATGCACAGATCTCCCCTATTTGCGAAAATCATTTTTTATTTATAATTTTTCCACCTCTTTCCTTGTTTCATTTCTAAACTTGTTGAAGAGAGGCCTGTAATTGCTGTCTTCTGTTGCTGTCCCCCTACTGATTCCTGAGGCTCATGCAGCTGATTGCCATGCACTCCATGGGATGATAGGTAATTGTAAGCCATGCGCCAAATCTTTTTCCTGTGCCCAGAGTAGACATTAATTCACTGAACCTGGACTTGGCCTCAGAGTCCTTCTCCATACAGCACCCCAGGCTACTGCCAGTTGATCAGCATTGGCACATGAGATGAAATCTATTTATCATTTTTACACATGCTATCTTGGTTCTATTTCTTCCTTTCCATTCCATTTCTTCTTTGTCTCTAATGATGTTCCTCTTCTCTCCCCTCTTTTGCCTTATGAATTTTTAAGGCCTATCCCTTAGCCTTGTACTTTTTTCTCTTTACACATATTTTTTCAGGAGAATTCATTGAGCTGAAATCTCTAATAGTCATTCCTAAATCAGCATGTCCAGCCAAGTCTCAAATATGAATTTCATGTTCAAATATCTAATTGTCGATAGTTCCATGTGGTGGTTCTACCATTACCTTCAGTTGAATATGTCTGAAATTGGACTTATTGTCTTTCTTCTCCAAACAGCCTTTGCTTCTTTCCTTAATTGAGCATCATGGGTATTAATTTTCTGGCATCTAGGCACACCATTGACTTTCTCTTTCATCTCTCAGTCAGTCTCAGATGACAATGTTTCTTATGAAAAATCTTGCATCTTACACTCCATCTTCATGGCCATTCTCTTCAAGTCATCATCACCTTTTGCAAGTGGCTCTCAAACTTCAGTGTGCCTCAGGATCACCTGGAGGGCTTGACAACACACAGATTGTTGGGCACTGTCCCCAGAGTTTCTGATTTGGTAAGTCTGGATTGGGGCTGAAGAATTTGCATTTTTAACAAAATAACTTCATATGGTTGATCAGAGAACAGAAAACTGAGCTTAAACATTGAAACTGAAACTTTATAGCCAGTACATTAAGCTTGTAATGAATACCTGTTATCTCTTTTATAAACATGCTGGCGGTAATGGTGGCTCCAGATTTTCTATACAGGAGGATCCAGGGACCAAAAACCTGGTGGTGATATTGGCATTGGTGTGGAGAATCTGGAAGCAGGGGATTTGCCTTGAAGTTATTTTTGAGTAGCTGTCACAGTCTTTATACTTAGATTGTATATGCTTTTACAGTGTGCGTGTGTGTTTCATTTAAGTCTTCCCGAAGCTACCTCCAACACTGGTGACTTATTTTACTTAGTGACTGATGTTTGACTCCACAAATCAAACCATTAACAAGTTTTTATTGGATATTTGCTGTGTGCCAGAAAGCCTGCACAATATTGCTCTCTTTACCACTCTCTTCTCTCTCTCTCTCTTTTTTTTTGCTTTATCTGTAAAGCCTAGAGGCTGTTTTTAGTAGTTCACAGGTAAGTTCCTGAGAGACAATTTCTCCAAATGAATAGTGTCACTTAAAGGAAAACAGCTGACAGTGTGTGTTGCCAGTGATACACCATTTTATTCCTTTGCTTTCATTTTAGCGGGCTTTCGAGAGGAAGCGGGAACTGAAGCTGAAATCCAATTCACCAGGCTCCCATTTAACACAGTTAGATGAGGGGAAGGAATGTTAGAGATTTTCTAGTTTGGGCCCTCATTTTGCAGATGAAATAGTCATGGCCTAAAGCAGTGGAATGTGTTGAACAAAATCACAAGAACTAATTGTGGCAAAGCCAGTACTTGACCTGAACCTCCTTCATTTTCAGCTTGGTCCTCTATGCATTTCATGACTCCTGGAGAAACCTTTGAATACAGTCACACAGGACTATTTGAATTAAATGGAAACAGATTTGGATGGTTTGTGTACTTCATTTGGGGTTGGAGAATTAACTCTGTTTAATTTATAGTTTTATTTCCAGTGAATAAAATATATCCATTTTTTGAAACAAATAAAACAATTAAGCTATGTATCAAAAAGCAATATCCAGAGGTAATTATTATTTTTTAATTTAAATTATAGATCTTATTTTCCTAGAGGCTTTGTCAGATCTTGCAACTATTATTCAGGATATTAAGACATGAAATACTAGGTGTATCCGATTCTCAATACTGGTTTTACAAATTGTCTACTTAAAAATGTGGAAACTATGGAATATGAATTACAAACTTGTCCATTGCTATACAGCTTTTGCAGCCCAGTATTGATGTTTGTTTTTACATAGAATGGAACAGGGAGCTGGTTTCCATGAGTGCTTATTGTGAAGCAAACAATATAATGGACATTATTTGCATATTATGCCAGTCAAATTAGAAATTTACAAAGGTATATAAATCCCGATGGAGCAGTAATATTACAAAATAAACCATTAACTTGATGCCGTTAATGCTTAGGTTGCCAAACTCTTCCTAACACTGTGCCTTCTGATACAGTATTTATGATTATGAATGTGTAGTCCAGAATTTTCATTCTCCTGTCTTCACTAACTTTAATGTGTAAGTAGTCATGGTTAGCCTGCCAGGTACTAAACAGATGGCATTTTTTTTTTTTTTTGAAGGCATTCTTAAGATACATTATCCTTACGAGATGGTGAAGGTAACTGTCAGCTGAACGTACTTATATTTTGTGTGTGTGTGTGTGTGTGTGTGTGTTTAAGTCAGGTTTGTCTGCCAAGTAGATGGTGCCACAAATGTATAATGGCAAACTGTTGCGTATTTATTTCTAACCCCTGAGATTTATCCTAGTCATCTTTCAACTTCCTTCAACCAAACCCTGTTCCTTTTAGAAGATAAGGAGCAGGACAAGATTCATCCTGCAGCCTACGCTGTGAGTCGTTTAGTTCTAATATACTACGTATTGTATTTCATTGATTGCATGGATGCTTCCATTATTATTTTTCTAAACAATAAATGATCTTTTCATATTAATGAATTTATTGAAATTATAAGATTAATGGGTATTTCTATGAAGCTGAAAATTTAATTTGGCTGTATCTTCTGGTATAAGCTTTATTTAGCTCAGCTATCTCAATCCTGGGAGAGCCAGAGTCTTTGTGTAAAATCTGCTGCTTGTTTTATGTAATTATGTACATTTATTTTCTTCTCATAGATCTTCATAGTTTCTCTTCAGTGTTTTTAAAACTAGCATGTGAAAATAATAGGCTTTATAAAATTGGCCATGACCCGTATCAGCAAATGGTGAAATCAGAAAGAGAAACGCAGTAAAGGAAAAATATCCCAAAGGAACAAACATTTTTCTAAGAGGCAAGCTGTAATGTTTATTAAGCAAATTATAGAGATTGTTTAAGACATACTGTAACTGGGGAGGGAATTATAGTGTAAGGATTACACAAAGAAAATGAAGGGAAAGGAAATTGTAAGTGGGAAAAGTTACAAAGGAAATCAGTGTGTCCCTCAAGGTCTAGGAAATGTGTGTGTTTCATATCATGGTTGAATTCTCAATCTTTTGTTTTTTCATAGTTGATGAGTTCATAAAGTCCTTTCGTTTTTTAGAGTCTTTTCTGTTCCCCATTCAAGGATCTATCTTAAATGTATTGTAATGTCGTCCCCTATCCTTCTCTCCTTACCTCCAGTTTAACCAGTTTTTATAAACATAGACATCTGGGCATCACCTGTCACGTAGAAGATTGGTGAGGTGTGCTGAATTTATGCCACACTTTGTCTGTGGAGTAAGACCGTGGCATTCACAGTCCCCAAGAATACTCAGAATCAAGTATAAGGTTAGCAGTCTTGGAATTTCTTATTTGATCCTGAACCCAAATTTATAGCTTGGAGATTTAGGTGACTTAAAGGGGATCCAGAGATTCCTAGGCAATCAGTAAAGAGGACTCTTTGGACTAGACAAAACATTTGTTTAGATTACTGTTTAGTAAAAACAAACAAAACTTACTAGGAATCATGAGCTGCTTTCAATCATACAAGTGTTTATTATTTTCAATAATGGTTTGAGATAAAGGGTTTAGAGCCATACTTGCTATAATAACTAAGCAATTGCAGTGCTTGACTTTTTCTCACGTGTTTTATGGTCAATGTCGTGTCATCTATAACTAATTGACAAAATGCCAGTGTTTGCGTTCATCAAGATGCATTTGCCATTGAGAAAGAAATTAAAATGGTTTCTGAGAAGAACTGAAAAAGTATAGGGTCCAAGTATGTGAAGAAAACATTCTTTTGTCTTAACACATTTTAAAAGGAGAGAGTGTATGGTTGTAAAAGCCATGGAACCATACTCACTGAACTTTAGTTTTGCAAATTTCCATGGCAAATCAGATTTATATGGCTTGAACATTTCTTGTTTTTACTCTTTTTCTCATTTCACGAATTTTGCCAGTTCCTAAAGATCTGCTTGGAAACTCACTGTGCTAATAGGCAAAGTTGGCCTTTCCTGTGCTGCTCTTAAAGTAGCCCATCCTGAAACACTGACCTTTCAGTTTAATAACAGTTTTATTTGAGAAAATGTTCAGATCCTGAGAGCTGAAGAGTTTTTTTCCTTTTTCTTTTTCCCCTAGAAAGGCCATTTTAAATAGTGGTCTCCAAATGGTGTATCTTTTTTCTTGCGCACTTTGGATCAGACCTATCAGAAGAAATACATTGTTGCTTTTTGTGTTCTATTGATTTAAAAGCAAATAACATGAAGTTCGGATTTGCTCAAAGCCCATTACCACACAGGTTTATTTTCCTGCTTGTGCTTTGATTTGCTATTTTAGATTTTAAACTCTTTATGCTAGGTCATGGTTTATCTTTTGTTATTTTAAATTCTCTTTTGTAGCTAAGGTAATTACTTTTTCAGTTGTGACCTTGGACTTGACCCAAAAGTTGTGATTCCCCTCCCCAATAGGCCATTAGAAAGACAGCTGTGCTTTGGTCCCTTTACTTATTGAAAATGATACCAACCAGCTGGTCATTTGGGCATGTCTTTTTCAGTGACCATGGGAGCTTTCCCTTCCCCACCTTTCTCTCCTACCTGGATGATAGCATGGATTATCTGCCTCTGTTTCTCACCTCACCCCATAGCAGGTGGTAGCTGAAGGGGTACAGAGAAAGAAATGGCAAGTCTCCCAGCTGCATTTCCTCCCCACACCACTTCCGCTCCACAGTCTCACCTGCCTGGCTTCTTTCCCATCCACCCACCCACCTCATCTCCATTTGGTAATGGAGGCCTCACCATTCGTTTCAGGTTGATCAAATCAGAATAAAAAGCTCGCTGCTGAGTCTGGCTTTTCCCCAGTAGGAAACCCCTGTGTAACAGGCACAAAGTGCACCATGAAGATATGACATTATGCTGTTGAAATAAGCCAGACACAGACAAATATTATGTTTTCTTACCTATATGTGGAATCTAGAAAAGCTGAACTCGAAGAAGCAGAGAGTGCAGCAGTGGTTACTAGCGGCTGTGGGGTAGGGGAGATGGGGAGATGTCGGTCAGAGAGGTCAAACTTGCAGTTATAAGGTGGTGACTTTAGTTAATAATATTGTAGTTTTTATTAGAAATTTGTTAAGAGAGCAGATGTGAAGTGTCCTCAAACTCCCCTCCACCCTAAATGGTAATTGTGTGGTGATTAATGTGCTGATTTGATTGCAGTAATTATTATACAATACCTATCAAATTATCACATTGTTCACCTTCAACATATACAATTTTTGTCAATTATACCTTGATAAAGTGGGACGAAACAAACTTAGTCCATTTTCTGTTGCTTGTAACAAAATACCTGAAATGGAATAATTTGTAAAGAAAAGGAATTCATTTCTTACAGTTACGGAGGCTTTGAAGTCCAAAGTTGAGGGACCACATCTGGTGTGGGCCTTCTTACTGGTGGAGACTCTGCAGAGTCCGTAGGTGATACAGGGCATCACAGGGCGAGGGGGCTGAGTGTGCCAGCTCAGGTTTCTCTTTCTCTTCTCATAAAGCCACTGATCCCACTCCTGCGATAACCCATTAACTCATTAATCCATAATGGATTATTCCGCAGAGCCCTCATGACCCAGTCACGTCTTAAAGATCCCACCCCTTAGTACTAACACATTGGGGATTAAGTTTCAACACGATGTTTTGGAGGGGACAGACATTCAAACCATAGCACAAACAAGCAACCCAAAACTACAACAAAAATGTGATACGAGACTATTTTAGCCACTCACTTGGAAAATGATCTGTTTCATACTTAGATTTGGAGGTTTTACAGAAGCCTACTTTTAATTGAATTAAATTGAATTTTGATTGAGAATATGATTGAATTTTACCTGAGAAAAATTTTGTTGTTGATTTTGAAATAATCTAGGAGAAGTGGCATGATTTTATGTATGCAGCTTGACTGTGTGTTAATACTAATGTATGATCTGATAGTACTAATTAGGTAAAATATTTGTTTCAATTTTTGCTACTAATGGAGCTACTGACTGTGTACAAGTTGAAAAAAATTTAGTGTCACATTGTTTTGCTTGTTTATGAGAAGTAGATGAAAGTGTGAAAATCATTACCTTGTGGAGTGTATAGTCTAGAACTTCATAGCGAAAGCCTCACCCATGTGTGCTATTTTTAGATGAGGAAACCAGAACTCAGGGACATTAACTCATTTATCCAAAGTCTGGCTATTAGAAAAACAGACTGTTAAGACTCTGCTGAGCTATTACTATCTGAAATTTCTCTGCTGTTATTTGTGTTGTTTTAAAATCTTTAATACGGAATCCTGATATTTGCCTGAATGCAAATAAAATTCTCTGGTCTAGTGTTTTTCTAGATTTTGTTTGACCTCTTCCAAGTACAGACTTGTATCTTTCTCATGCTATGGAATATGAAGTAAGAGACAAGCAAAACAGAAGCATGGGATAGAGTTGGAACGGTCCCTAGGGAGTAATCACTTGGGAGAAGATTGTTCTTTTGCTGCCCAGCGAGGATAGTAACTTTCCCAAGGTCTTCCAGATTGTTGATGACCATGCTAGGAATAGACCTCAAGTAGTGTTTCCTCTAGTCTCTGATTCCCAATGTCCTTTTTATTATATTTTTTCCTTTATCTCTCTTTTATAGCTTTATTAAGACATATTTAACATACCATAAAGTTCACCCATTAAAAGTATACAGTCTAGTGGTTTTTAGTATATTTATAGAGTTGTGCAACCATTACAGTCTAATATTAGAATATTTTCAAGACCTCAAAAAGAAATTCTTTACCCATTAGCTATCATTCCCCATTTTCCCCTTTCCCTCACCCCAGGCAATCACTAATCTACTTTCTGTGCCTGTGGATTTGCCCATTCTAGAAATTTGAAATGAATGGAAATATGCAGTATGTGACCTTTTGTGTCTGACTTTTACGTAGCGTAATGTTTTAAAGGTTCATCCATGTTGTAGCATGTATCAATACTTCATTACTTTTTGTGACTGAATAATATTGCACCGAATGGATATACCACATTTTGTTTATCCATTCATCGATGGTTGGGCATTTAGGTTGTCTCCACTTTTGGGATATTGTGAATAATGCTGCTATAAATATTCATGTGCAAGTTTTTGTGTAGACATATGTTTTCCATTCTCTTGAATATATACAGTACCTGAGCATGGAATTGCTGGGTCATGTTGTAACTCTGCTTAGCATTTTGAGGAATTGCCAAATTGTTTTCCATGGTAGCTGAGCCATTTTACATTTTTACCAGCAGTGTGTGAGGATTCCAATTTCTTTACATCTTCATCGACACTTGTTGTTGTTTGTCCTTTTGATTATAGTGGGTTTGAAGTGGGTATATCATTGTGGTTTTGATTTGCATTTTCCTAATGACTAATGTTGAGCAACTTTTCATGTACTTATTGGCCATTTATATATCTTCTTTGGGGAAATGCCTGTTTAAATCCTTTGCCCATTTTTAATTGGGTTGTCTTTTTATTGTTTGGCTGTAAGAGTTCTTTATGTATTGTATACTCTGTATACTTGTATACTCTGGATATAAGTCCCTTGTCAGCTATATGATTTGCAAATATTTTCTCCCATTCTGTGAGTTGTCTTTTCACCTTCTTGATGATGTCTTTTGATGCTATTGCTGCTCACTGATATACAACTAAGAGAAAACATCCTTCTGACCTTTCATCTACTTTGTTATTGCCCAATGCCAGCTAAATATTTTTAAAGGCTTTTGCATATTCTGTTATGATTAATATTTTGCATATACCCTGAGACAAAGCACTATAATATTGGGGTTATTAAATAGCTATTCTTGAAGAACAGAGACAGTACTGTCTAGTTTTCCATCTAATAAGCTCAGCCGTTTGAAATAATACCTAGGTCTTGTGGGTATTCCTAGATCCTCCCAAGTGCTGTGGTGCTTTCTTGGTCATAATTTTGGGTAGCGAGTTTCTGGTGAGAGGAGGTAGTCTCTGCTTATTTTTTATGGAAGCATATACAATTTGTGCATTTTATTTACCATTACAGCTATAAGAACCTTAACAAAACATATCGTACACAATCTTCTAATTGGGAAGACCAGATGTTTCAAATCAAGTCACCAGGTATTTAGAAAGCTCCAGCTGTGTTCTTAGCACTGTGCTGTGTCTCTCTCCAATTGCTGGCACTTGAATTTGAATGGCATATATTAAAAAAAATATATGATTTCAAAATTTTCATGAATCACAAATATCTCTTTTCACAAATCATGAAAAAATGTATGTAAATAGAAATGATTTTCTCTTTGTAATAAATTATTTTGTTAGGTGTTTAATTATTGAAGTGAGATTTTGGTATCATTTTCCTCTCCAAAGTACCTTCCTTACAGCCTCCCTCCCTTTATATACCATTGTCAGGCTTTAATGTTAGGACATCATTTTAAAGAATTTGTCAGTCCTCACTGGACAATAAGCAGCTCCTTGAATTTATTACAAATTTTGGCAGGTGTGGAAATTTCTAGGTCACCAGGGAACTCTTGATTAAATTACTCCTGAAGTGCACTAATTAGTCTTTTCCACAGTGCTTGGGAAGTTCCAAGGAGACACTGACCACCTGGCCGAACTTTGTCCATTCAGATCTAGTCTCAGCTTTGTTTTCCTGAGTATTTTCTTGCTTTTATTTTAAGAAGTCACTTATTTTATCTCCTTCTACTGTTTATTGATTCTAGTTTCTGATGAAGAATTGAAAAGAAGAGTAGCTGAGGAGCTGGCGTTGGAGCAAGCCAAGAAAGAAGCTGAAAATCAGAAGCGGTGAGTTTCGTGGTATCTGAGAGAGATTTCGGTGGACTTGTCATACTTACCAAATATGTTTATAGAAGAATGAAATGGAATCTCAGACCGTTAAGTAGAGCCTATGTATGTGCTGATCAAAAAGATGTTGAAGAGCTATAAACTGAAAGAAGCCACATACAAAACAAGACTAATATTTTTGGTAGAAAGTACTACTTTTGAAGACTTAAAGTATATTATTTTCCATGAAAAATATGAGAATACATTTTAATTCAAGATAGCATAAGGTGCTTCTCATCTCTGCTATTTCTGAAATTGCATGTAGCACAGAGCATTATGATATATGATCATGTGATTGTCTTTTTACTGTGAGCACCAAACATATTCTTACCACCAAGTAGATGCTTACTTTGTATTTGCTTTGTTTTAGACTGTCCAGCTGTTTTGCTTGAGAGAGCTGAATGTAAGGAATCTTTGAATTGGATTGTAGTCCTCACTGGCCATAGGACCTTCAACATACAATTTAACCTTTATGGGCCTTAAATATTTCGTCTGTAGAATGAGGGGTGTGAAAAATGTTCTTTAATATTTCTTCATTTTGACAAACCGCTAAGCTGACTCTCAATTTTTATAAAACATATGGGACAGAATATGAGTTTTAGATTCAGACCATTTTCACAGGAAATAGAGAAGGCTTTTGGCTTAGGGTTTTAAAAATCATGTTGCAATTAGTACTGACAAAAAATCTGCATATATTTAAGTAGTTCCCATGCAGCACTTCGTAATTATTTAATTGGGTTTGATATATATTAATAATTAGATAGCAAAGTTTAAATATTCAAAAAATATTTAGTTCACTTTCATTAAGAAGCAAAAAAATCAATATGCTATGGTAGAATTTTTTGTCTTTGAAATTTTATTATTTTTAATTGAATTTTATTTTAATAAGGATTTTTTGGTTAGACTCTCATATTTACTTTGCTTATTATATTTCACATAAGTTGTTTTTTTTTTGTCTTCCTTTCTCCCCATATGGTGCAGGCTTTTTGTTAAAATAACTCACTGTGGTTTTCTTCTTCATTATTCAGCTCCCATTTGCTCTGCCTTGGTCCATGAAAGGGAAAGGGCAGATGAGATGAAAAAAAGGTGCCAGTGAAAGCCAATTTCATATCTCAGGTGGAACGGGGTTGGCAGCCTAGCTGTAACCTGGACAAATGACTATTGATAAAGAATTTATTTTCTGTCACCTTTAAGGAGAGCAGAGGGCAGTACAGCCTTTATATTATTTTTTCTTTAAAAGATGTTTTGTTTGAAGCCTCCTTCATGAAAACTTCCAGCTGTCAAATCTTGGTAAAAAGTATGTGTTCATCTATGTGATAGTTCTTAGAAGAATCAATAGTTTTTTTTCCCCTTTTTATACCCGGGAAGAAACTTTAGAAAAAGCGTTAAGAAAGTTTTATGTGCAGTCTTGTTGAAGCAACTTTTAAAGTCATAGAACATTTATGCATTCTTGTATCTGTTGCCTAAATTGAATAAACACTTGTAAGCAGTTTTAGAAAGTGGTTCCTTGTGCCATTGTATGGTTATTTGTACATGCCCTGCTTACCAAGTTTTCTCTTTTTGCCCCAAATGCACATGGACCTGCAGACTAGTTAGTTCTCAATACTTATCTGGACATAGGCACCCAGCCATGTGTGTTTCAAACAAACTTGTTCTACAAGGACTTTGGAATTGATTTTGATCGTGATAGTTTTCTTTGTAGATTATCTATTAGCATTTTAACCTTTTGTTGTTAGAAATTTTAAAGCTCATTTGAAAATGGAGAAGAATACAGTGAATTCTCATAGCTCATCACACAGTTTTAACAATTCTTCTTTCATCTACAGCCCTACTCACTCTACTCATGCGGTGGGTGTTGAGGAGAAACAGTACAAGTTTTAACGGACCGATGAACTTTGTGGCAGGGAAATTATTCTGAAATGTCTTCTATCAGGAGAGCTTGAATAAAGACCTTGTTTTAGTTAGATTTGTTTGGTTGACAGCCTGAAACTTAACTCTGGTTAACTTAGGAAGCGAGAAAATTTTTATAAGTATATTGTATATATAGTTCAACAGAAGCAAAAGGAAAACTAGTGAACTGTTAGCAGGAGAAGAACTGGATATTACTAAAATTGTACCTAGTGAGGAAGTAATTCTTTCAAAGGAAATCAGGATGAGGGTTCCATAACAACAGGAAATGGATGATGGGTAGCTGAATTTCATTGAATTGAAGATTGATTTCAAGATTTTAGTGTATTTGGTGTACCACTAGGAAAAAAATTGCTGCCAATTATACAACAATAGCTTATTTTGTAAGATTTTTCTTATTGAAGCAGTTCATTAAGACTAATTTTGAATTTTTAAAACATATATATATGTTCTTGAAAAGGAGAAAGTAGTCAGAGTAAATTGGTTAAAGCAATGGTTTTCAACTGGGGGAGATTTTGGTCCCCAGTTGACATTTGACAATGTTTAGAGACACTGATTGTCACAACTTGTCAGGTGTTACTGGCATCTAGTGGATAGAGGCCAGGGATGCTGCTAAACATTCTGTGATGCACAGGACAGTCCCCTGTGCTTCCCCACCCCAGACAGAATTATCTGGCTCAAAATGTTAGTTGTGCCAATAGTGAGAAACCCAGGGTGAAGGTATTCTTCAAACCAGTTCACACTGGGTTTAATTCTTCTCAATCACTTTTGGACTCAGGGTCTTGCTGTTCTTGTTTTTCCACATAATATCATATTCTGCGCCATCAAAACCTTGGCGACAAAGCATTCCTTAAAAGATTGCTCCAGTGTTGTTCCTGGGACTTTTCCAAGCTGCTGACACCAGTTCTGCAAATTTGGATGCTTATGTGCAAGCTATGACAACTATAGCCGGACTGCCGCCTGGCAGACAGCAGTTGTAAGATGCTTTTGAGCATGTTAAAACGTACAAAAATATGCATCCTAGAATTGATGAAATACAGTCTATATTATACCCTTTAGACCATAAAAATCAGATTGAAATGACTTATTGATTGTCTTGCCTTATCTTCTACCTAATGCAGAAGCCCTCTTTCATCATTTTTGACTGGTAGTGCCACATGCATTTAGATCCCATTCAGATATATATATATGTATATATATATACACACACACACATATATATATATAAAAAATATATCATTAGGCCATCTAAAATTTACCCAAACTCCTTTAAATCTTCATTTTTAAATCTAATGCAGACATGGGATACTTAAAAGTTTCCTTGGAGGAGATTTCTTACTAAGGCCACAGTGACAATAAAGCTAATTGTAAGCACTTTAACTGTATATGTTGTATTCTCATTTTTAAAAACATTTATGTGTGGACTTTCAGTTTATCATGGATTTATCCCATTTTATGGTAATCTTGAGTGATTATGCAGTTAAAAACATAATGCCCTTCAAAATTGCTGACAGATTAGTCAACACTGAAATTGGGTTTAATTTGGAATCATGGTTTTGCTTATCAAATGTCTAATGGACAGAATAGTTGCTTGGTGTACTGAGAGTCCAGAGTAAATGCCTCTGTCAGCAGTCTGTTTTTGCTGTAATAGTCCAGTGTGTGTTTGGATTATAGCTAACCGTACTGTGTTGTAACTGTTGCAGGCCAATATAGCCAGGACATAATATGCTGCAGTTTGAGTACAGACTTTTAAAATGTGATTTACTTCTCCCCTGTGCCCTACCTCCAAAAGTCAGTCTCTGACAGCAAGAAAAATGTGGCTACTTCTGACCTCTGACCTTTGGCATTTGAATTTCACCTCTTTACCTAGAAAAGCAAGTGAAAGTGTTTCTGTTTTAATAACCTTTCTTCAAGAAACCAAGAAGAAAGGGGATAGCTGCTTGATGTTGTAACTAGCTGTACATCAATGAAGATTACTTGCTTGCTGTTTTTAAATAGATATTAGTTGAGATTTTCCTCTACTTTTAATTACTTAGAAAGTTACATTAGATTTGTAAGACTTAAAATAATTACTTTTGTTTAATAAATTAGTCATAAATTTTATCAGCCACCTGGATTAGTTAGAATATAGCATAGTCCATTTATTTTTCCATTGATAGCATTATTAATATCATCAAATAAGGGCGTAAGAATTATTTGTACCTTTTAGTTTCTCATAGTAATGGTGAAATTCATAGGGGTGGCACCTTTTGTTTAAGTTCATTATATATAATAATTTGTCTTGATTTTATTATTGGATATTTTCTGTCTTTGGAAGAAAAAGCTGGAAAAGGGAGGTGAAAAGAGTCCACTAGAGACAAGCAGGGTTTTGTGAGTAGTACCACGTTTAAAATGCATAATATAAGAAATCATGTACCTAGCATGGTGCTTTTCACCCAGGAAACTCTCACAAATATTTGTTCAATTAAATAATCACTGGGACTGGAAAATCTTGACAACAACCTTTTTTCTAGGAAGTATAGTTCTGTATTATGTGTGTGTATATATATTCTTTATTATATTAAAATTAAAACAAAAAATTATGCCTTTAGAATTAGTCATTAACAAGAGACTATAGATACTTGTCTTATAAATCTTTGTTTTAATTTAGTATAGTGTTGAAATTTGTTTTCCTGTCATAGACAGAAATTACACGGTAGTTTATGAAAATTACATACCTTCAACCTGCATGTATTTTAGGTATATAGTAATTTAAAAAAAAAAACTTTCATGGAACAAGTACTGTTGATAACTAATATTTATCAAGACTTATCATAAAAGTATGGTTTTGAAGTGACTTTAAGAGATTAGTTAGCAGTCAGTATTTTCTCATGGTAGTCAAAACTGGCACAGACAAATGAATTTCATTTTTAATTTACAAATATTTGCAGAGAAGATTATTACAGGTATTTGAGTTGTAACTCTTCAGTGACACACACCTGATGTCCAGGTGTAACGCACACCATCCTGCTGTGATGTCAGTATATTTCCCAGTGTTTGGCTTTAGAGGAGGTAGTGGACAGTTTGTTAGCATTATTTCTACAATATTCCTTTATATGCCCCAACAATTAAGAGATCATTCTGTGGTATAAAAATCCCACTATTTTAGATTTATTTTTCTTATTAACCCCATTTTCGCTGTTTTTTTTTTTTCATGTTTCTTGCATTGCTGTTGTTTTATGCCCATACTTTTCCATTTCATTTTGCTTAATAATTGGTAAAGACCTAACCAGTTCTGAATTTAACAGGAAGATCACATCCTAGCCATTCAGTACTTTTCACTGGAAGATGATTGGAAGTGCTGTGTATGTACTAGGTATTGAAATCTTGTGCCATCTGCTACTTTCATCTTTTTTCTTCAAGTGGTACTTTTCTACTTTTAAGAGAGACAATTGCCTTTTTGTAACCAATAATTATAGAAGGTTGGATTATCCAGTTTGGGTTTTATTCTCATCTTTTTATTTCTTTTTCCAAATCCAGTTTTCTTTCCTATTGATGCTTCACTGTTATAGAATCCTGTTTGAGAAGCTATTTTTTACATGTTAAGAATATCAAACCTGGAAAACCAGAATCAATCAAGCATGCCATAGTAATCTAACTTTTTTACTGGTTGTAATAGCGGCAATGATGTTCAACCACTTCATGTTGAAATGTTTCTTTTCACAGTAATTATAGTGTTTTCTCTTATGAGGCATAATGTTTGAAGTAATTTGTGCCAAATTTGGTTTCTGCATTTGGAAGTTTCTAGGAATTGATTTCTTAGTGTTCTATAGTCAGAGTAGTCCTTGTTGAAGTTTCTTCGTTATCTATAACAATCCAGTTTTACTGTTTTTAGGAGGAGACAGGGTTGTGATGTATTCGGTAAGTCATTTATTATTTCTTCCATAAATTATTATTGTTAATTGTCAGTATTCACTATTTTATACAAACAGATGACTGAGATCGACATATGTAAAGTTTTTCAGTTAGCAGAGCCAGACTAGAATTGGACTGCCATGTAGCCCTACCCAGTTTATTGCTGAGGTGATAGAATCATATTGTCTCTTATCATTATGTAAACATTTTTCAAAGGAATCTAACATGGAACCGGATATAAAGCTGATTTAAGGGCTATCTGGTTATAGCTGGGACGAGGGACTTAGAGCTCTGTGAGCCCTTTATTTCGTTTTTCCTTCCTGGAGACTTGGGAATCATCTTTTCAGGCCCTTATGCTGTTGGGGCTTCACTCAAGAAAACTTCAGTCAGGATGATTTTCTCTCAAATTTGGACACTGTGTATGAGGAGTATACTTTTCTAGTCCAAATAACATGTGTTGGGCAGACTCGGTTCTGTTTCTGTTTGAGAAGGTGGGTGGGCAGTGTCCTGCTGTCCATTCCCTTACGTCCGGAAGTCCATGGTTGTGGGCAGTGGTCCATGTAGGCTGGGCCTCGCCCTAGCTGGTCCCCAGTCCTGGGCCTTCTGGAAGCCATCTGCGGATCCTGCTGGTAAAGCCGTGTTAGCAATAGTGTAGAAGAGCATGAGGTCCTTCTGTGTGGGCAGTTCACTCTGGAAATACACAGAAGAAAAGGCCCCCGCTCCCTTCTCCCGACCTCAATAGCTTTGCCAGTAGAGCCTGGGGCTGAAAAGGACTGTGGGCAATGTATGAATGGTTACAAATCAAACATAAGTTTTATCTCTGGATTATAATATTTCTAAACATTGGTACCTTTTCCTGTTTAATAATCCTGCTCTCATCCTTTTCCTGGTTGGAGAAAACTGTTAAGAATAGCACATCTTAAACTTCTGTCAAATATTTTATTGAAAGAGCCTATATTCTTTTTTTTTTTTTAAGACAGAGTCTCACTCTGTTGCTCGGGCTAGAGTGAGTGCCTTGGCGTCTGTCTAGCTCACAGCAACCTCACACTCCTGAGCTCAAGTGATCCTCCTGCCTCAGCCTCCCAGGCAGCTGGGACTACAGGTATGCACCACCGTGCCTGGCTAGTATTTTTCTATTTTTAGTTGTTTGGCCAATTTCTTTCTATTTTTAATAGAAACGGAGTCTCACTCTTGCTCAGGCTGGTCTCGAACTCCCGAGCTCAAACGATCCTCCCACCTCAGCCTCCCAGAGTACTAGGATTACACGCATGAGCCACTGCACCCGGCCTCCTATATTCTTTTTTATCCCATTTTTACCAAGAAGCAGTTATCATTTGTCTTTGATGAAAACTTTCCTCATAGTTTATAGATGACATGCATGTAGAACATGCACCCTGGAGTCCCATATAATCCGTGAGAATGGTTTCAGAATATAGGACCCATATGCCCAACTGAAAAAACAATTAACAAAAATCAGTGTTATCTTCCTTTTTAAATTATTATTTATTTATGTATTTCTTTATTTTAGAGAAAGGATCTTGCTCTGATACCCAGGCTGGAGTGCAGTGGCACAATCATAGTTCAGTGCAGCCTTGAACTCCTAGCCTCAAGCGATCCTCCTACCTCGGCCTCCCGAAGTACTGGAATTACAGGCCTGAGCCACCGCACCCAGCCATTTTCTTCTATTAACCGTATGCTAAGCACTGTTAAGCATTCATATATTCTGAATCATTTCTTCCTCATAACACTTCTATTGGGTGGGTATTACTATTAACATTTTCCCCACTTTATCAGTGAGGAAACAGAGAGGCTAAGAAACTTGACCAAATTCCCAACTAGTAAGTGGTGGGGCTGGGATTTGAATCCATGTCTTTGTAGAGTTCATGCCCTTAAATACCCTACGGTATCAGTTTCTATGTGGACAGTGAATACCTTCTTTAAAATCTTTCATTTACAATTGTGGGAAAGAATATCAAAACATTTACTTGGATTTTCTCTTCCCAACGATTAGTAAATAGAAGTTCTCTTAAAAATGACCTCTGTTGTGTGTTACTGGTTATTAGATCTGGACAGCTGCTCTGTATGATAGTTTTGACACTTCTTTTACTTTAGGACCAAACTCTCTTGAGAATCTTTGTTTAAATTTAATATTCTTTTCTTATTTAGGCTATACCTTATTTTTAAATGCTTGTTTCTGTACACATTTTCAGTGATGGTGGCAGTTTGAATTTCTTGTTAGTTCAGTCCTTGTTAGCTTAAGACTGGGACATTTTTCATGCTAGCACAGTGGGGAGTATGTGGAAGCAGATGGTACCCTGCCTCATGAACTTCAGAAATGAGGATCTACTTCTGGTCAGCGAGGCACACGTGTGCTCACTAGCGATCTGCTGCATTCAGTGGACCAGCCTGGGCACCTTGCACAGTCGGGGAGTTTGTCAGCCTCTCTCCAGGAGTCAGGTAGCAATAAAGAGGCACAGGGTTTACTTTAATAAATGATTGCAGAGGAGAAAAAATTTGCATTTTTCTTTCTGTATTCATTCTTAAGACTTTTTTAAAAACAGGAGACACTCATTCTGTTATTTTGTATTGCTTGTGTTGCTAGATATGTTGAGTTTTTGGCTTGTAGTGTTTGTTGTTACTATTATTTGCCTTTTGCATGATACTAACAGTTATCACCTATAGTCTACAAACTTATATGTTTTTGAATCAATTAAAGAATGAGCGTCTGGGACAATTTGCCTTTGGAATTAGAATACCGAATTTCTCTGTCGAAATGTGTGCAGCTAGCACAGGAGCAATTTATTAGTTATATATTATTTATAGTTGCTTCCTTTCATATAAACTAACTTCTTGAGGTTTCACCCATTTCATCTGGAAAATTTTTCAAGTTATTCCATTAAAATAATTTTGTATGATTTTGTTGTTGGGTCTACAGTATAAAAATAAAGGTTAACCATATAAAATTTTCAATTGATGATTTAAGTCCCTTCACAACTTCCCAGAATGGATCTTTTAAATTCCTTATTTCTTGATACCATTTTGTGAATGCTGATTTCAATTAAAACAAAAATCTTTTAAAAATCCATAAATTATTGGCCGGGCATGGTGACACATGCCTGTAGTCCCAACTACTCAGGAGGCTGAGGCAGGAGGATTGCTTGAGCCCAGCAGTTTGAGCTCTCAGTGAGCTATGATGGCACCACTGCACTGTAGCCCAGGTGACAGAGCAAGACATTGTCAAAAAAAAAAAAAAAAAAAGTGTAAATTAAAATGCATTTTGCCTTCCAGATGGGGTCCATAGATAAAACCAAACCACACAAAACAGTATTAAGAAAATTCAGTTGAAACCACTGATTTAATGTGAGAAATATCTGTTAATTTAAAAACCCATATCCATCAGATTTTCTGCAACTCTTTCATTATTTGTATAAAACCAGGTAGTTTGACATAGAAAGGTCATTCCTCAAACTATTGAAATCATGGATAATGTTGGTTTGTTAAAAACAAAAATTCCCAAAGGAATATATACCTATTGTAGAAACTCAGATAGTACCGAAGAGTAAAGTCAGTTGTCTTTCTCCTTCCTCTCCTCTCCTCTTACCCCCATAAAATCACATATACATTCATGCCTTAGGGGAAATATATTCTTAACAGTGTTATATGTAGTTTGTTTTTAAAACAAATGAGGTTGAATAATGTTGCATAACTTTTTTTTCTACTCAATCATATATCGTGATCTCTCTTCCCATGTTAGTATATATAGATCTCAAGCAGACTTTAGATCTGATAATAAATGCCATTTAAGTCTCCTTTCCTAAGAAAAGTAATATTAGTAATGGTAATAATATGTAGTAATAAGTAATCGTAGGTAATAGTAATAGCTAACAGGTTTTGAATACTTCCTTTGTCCCAAGCACTTGTCCAGGCACTTTGCATACGTTGATCATTCATTCCTCACAGCAACCCTAGGAGACACATTCTCACCTGCTGGCCCCCTCATTTTTGTAGATGAAGTGGCTGAGACACAGAGGCTCCCTTGCTTATAGTCACCTATTGAGATGGTAGAAGAGCAGAGATTTGAAACCAGGCAGTCTGCATCTGAAGCCACCCATATTCATCATTACTCCACTAGACTGTGTCTCAGAGGCTAAATTATTTGCTGGTTCAACCGCTATGTTACCTATTATATGTCTGTCTGAATGCTCTAGCTGAGCCTCTTTTGAAACTTCCTGAAGGTTTATGTTTTGTAGGTTTCAGCACAGTCAGCTATGCCTTGATTATGGAGCTCAATAAATAAGGAACTTAGTTTGAAAAGAAATTCACAGATGAAAGGACTTTTTTGGTGTTTTTGTTTTTTTTAATTCATATGACTATGTTTTGAAATAAAACTGTCAAAATACTGTCAAATAGTGGGTAAAATTAATATTTCTGTAGATTTGCTGTAATGTGTTAGAAATTGTGCATTTCTTTATGAATACATCTGTCGACTATACAATTCAGTTTTTATAGAATTAAAGAAAAGAAGCTCAAACTATTATCCAGGCGGGTTTTTGTAACTTGTTATTTTTATAGACCCATGTAGGTTTGTCTTAGACTTTCCTCAAACTACTGAAAATATGAATAATGCTAGTTTAACAAAAAGTTGAAGGTAACATCAGAATTTTGATTACTGAGATTATTCCTAATTCTTTCTTCCTTGCCTTTATGCCCCTGCTTTCCCCCTTCCAATTACTTGGCCCTGGTGTTTATGCTTTAAATATATATTACAAATCCATTACCTCTAACCATTTCCGTCCCCACCGTAGTCTAAACCAGTGGTTCTCAGTGGCAGATTTTGCTCCCTTCCCCCATGGGACTTTTGGCCTTGTCTAGAGACCTTTTGAGTTGTCACAACATGGGGAGTACTACTGGTGTCTGTCAAATAGAGGCCAGGGATGCTGCTCAATATCCCACAACACGGAGGACGGCCCCCGCAACAGTCATTTGGTTCAAAATGTCAGAAGTGCTGAGGTTGAGAAACCCTGGTCTAAGCCATTATCATTTCTCACTTGCACTGTTGCAAAGTCACCTACACAGGACTTCTCTTGTCCTCTAGACCCTGTTTTTCACAAAACAGTGTTAGGTTAGTGTGCTTTAAAAACTGTATTTTGAGTCATGTTGGTTTTTTTTTTGCTTACAACCCTCTAATGCCTTTTCATCAGATTTCACATCAAGTCCAAGCCCTTTCCCCTGCCCTTCTAGTCCCCTGCTACTGTTACGCATCGAGACACTCAAACATCCGTACCACCTCTCTTAGCCTCTCTTTGAGCGCTTCAGTCGCACTGGCTGCCAAACCTGCCTGTGCCTACAGCTCTTGCACACAGTAAATACTTGCAGCCCCTATTTTGCATGGCTGGCTCCCTCTTACTATCCACAGTTCTTCTCAAATAACCCCCCAGAGAGGCTTTCCCTGGTCATTTTATCTAAAATGACTCTTCTTTCTTTCCTGTGTTCTCACCCTAGCTGTGCTTTTCCTGCTCTGTTTCTTTGCAGTACTTCTTCTGTTTCTCATCTGTGTCCTGCACTGGAATATAAAGGTCTATGAGGGCAAAACTTATTGGCTGTCATACAGGAAGTCCCCAAAATACTGTATTACTAAATTATAATAATATTTTACTGTTGCTGCTAAATAGATTGAACAGGATAGAATTTGTCCAAAAGGAAAAAGAGGCAGGAGAGTCATCATATGACAACTGCCATTTAATGATCACCCACTGAGTACCAGGCGTGGGGCTGGTACATTTGTGTACATTAGCTCTGAACTCCCCAAGAGCCCTGTGATGAGGTCTCCCTTAGCCTGTATTGTGGATTATAAAATGATGCCCCTCACATTCCCCTCCAGGATCCAAGATTGAGTGATGCCCCCACCCCCATCAAACTGGGGAGTAAATGGACGTGGTAGCTCTGCTCTCTACAGGTTTATTTTATAATCAGAAAGCAGCTTGGAGAAGTTGAGTACCTTGCCCTAGACTGTTAGTGACAAAGGGTAGCATCAGGATTCAAATCCAGTTCTCCTTTTCTCCAAGCCTCTTTCCCAGTACTCTCCTGGGTCTTCAAGTTCTCATCGTTCTTAGGAAACAACTGTGATTCATGTCTTCCCTTCTAGTAGGCTTAACTGGCTTTCATTTTTTGATGTGGGGACTGCATTTGTAACTCCAGGGGCAGTATCTTTTTGGTTTCAGGTGGCTTATGTAAAAATGATCTACTTTTCCATCCTGTCCCAAGACAGTTGCTTAGTTTGCTTCATTTTTAATGAGCATTACCTAAAAATGAACACCTGACAGTATGTGAATACAGTATAGGATTTGGGACTATTTTTATTGTTAGCTAAAAACATACTCAAAATTTGTACCTACATGTGAAACATATATTAAGCGCTTAATGTTTTATAGGAAACTGAACCAGAACATGTTTCATATAAGTCTTTGAGCCTTGACTGTTGGGACAGAAGTCAGGAAGTCTCTTGTGTCCTCTTGGTCATATACCTCTGATTAGTTTCCATGAACCCAGGTGCTTTAAGTTCAAGAGAAGTCTGTAATAACATGGATTTGTGTCTTGACACTTTGCATTCTTTACCTGGTTTGGTGAGAGTGTTTTTTTGTTGTTGTTAAAACCTGACAGATCATCTCTTTCCTTACCTGCTCCCCTCAGCCTCCTTGGCTCCTGGGAATCAGGTCCTCTCAAGGCACCAGGGAAGGCAAAAGCATACAGTGTTCTGAGATTCAGCCTGTTCTTGTACATTTTGAGTTGAAAGTTGTCTCTTACTTCCTGCCCTCGTGTGTCTATCCCCATACTCACTACCTTTAAATGTTTTTAGGGCTTTTTTTTTTTTTTTGGTGGATTTTTTTGTTTCTTTTTTGTTTTTCATTTTCCAGCTGTTACAGGAATGACACATGCTCAGCAAACTCAGCTTTAGACAGCTTTTTGCAGACAAGAACAACAAATTCACCAGTCAGGGAACAAAGTGAGAGAAAAATGAAGAACAATATTAGAAAAGAACCCTTTGGGAAGCTGCACAAAAAATGTTATATTAAAATCGATACCAGGGCTTGACCTTTTGTGGTACTGTATATTTTAAAGCTGCCTATTGATTCTCTTTTAATAACATGTTTATTCTAGTTTACTGACATAAGCCTAGGGAGAATACACAGAGAAAAGATCAAATTCTTTATTATGGTGGTCATTTAAATTTGTCTCAGGCATTTTTTATGGCTAGTGTTATCCATATGTATTTAACATATTCTTATGCATTATAAGACTTCGAGATATTACAAAGGTGATAAAATGAATTTTTTCCTTTGAAGAATTTTTTCAAAAAAAAGTATGTGTTGAAAATACTCTTGGCTTTGCTATGGCATATTAAGAGTATCTCTTTCCCTCACCACCAAATTAGATATTAGATTTTTTTTTTTTGCTTTTCTGCATGTGTGTAAAAGACAGAAAAAAATCCTTTGGATTGATTTTTTTTTTTCCAGTTCTGAAAACCATCGATAATTTAATCCGCCGAGTCTGGGGACATTTGGTGATGGTTCTATGCATAAAGACAGCTGTCTTTTATCGTATAGCTAATGGCAAAATGTCGAAGAATAGGAAATCTCCTTACCTGACCCCTTTGATCACTCAGGCTTGTTGTTTCAAAGACAGAAATATTTATTGCTTTTCATGGTGTGGGGCCATTCACGTTTCACTCAGGAAGGCAGTCACCGTAAGGATGTTGTCCAGTCGTGAACTGGTTGCACTGTGTGCTCATCTCCTCCAGTTTTTTCCATTATGAAAAATACAAAGTTAATTTTCTTATTTTATTTAGATGATTTCCCCCCTACATGCAGATATTAAGAGGTATCCAGAACAACAGGAAGGACTTTTAGAGATATATCTGGAAAGGTTATCCTGTAAATGGCAAATTAAATGAGATTCAACCTGTAGAACATCAAGTTAATAGGCTTGGGGAGAAATAGGATGCTTGGATCTAATCCATGGTTTTAATGTAATAGTTCTGTTGTTTATGGGACATCTGATATCACATGTTGAGAAGCCAGACAGTAATTCCAGGAAGGCTGTAATGAATTAAAGGACATTTTGAAAGGGCAAGTAAATTAATCAAGAAGCTGAAGAATCAGAAGATTGGGATACATGTGTTTATTGTAGCATGAGGGGCAGGCAGGGAGGCCCAGCAGAGCTGTAGCAGGGCGTCCGGGGGAAGTCCAGACAATAGCTAGTTTCTCTCTACCCTTGAGTCTTTAAATGCTGTGGAGTCAGCAGCAGCAGTGGTGATACTGCTGCCTTTCTGTTCACTGCTGGTGGGGGGCGAGGCATGTGGTAAGGAATTGGTTCCTGGCCACCCAGCCTGCTTGCTAGGGTCACAAAAGGTAAGTGTCAGAAAAGCTAACCATGTAAGTAAAGGTAAAATTCCAATAAAACCAAGATTTAAAACTGTACAGCTTAGAGGTCAGGTTAACTATCCCATAGTAGGAACTGACTTGTGATATATGCTTGAAAAGAGACTGAGAACAACAGGACAATAACTAAAGCCACTGGAACAATTAAGTGGGTCTCTCTAGGGTCTGCCTCCTCTTGCTTCTCTTACCTTGCTTCATAGTCAATTTTTTATTGTAGCCAGTTCTGCTTCCCTGGGTTTTATCATCACCGCACCTGGTGTCTTCCTGGTACCTAAGAATATCAGTAAATTAAAGTGAAAATCACAAGGCACATAATAGTAATAAGAAATGGGTTTTTTTTCTAATCACGAAAATAATGCACACTGTATAGAAAATAAAAGTGCAGCTAAACAAAATGAAGAAAATGAAAACCACCCATAATCTCACTATTCACACAAAACCGCTGTAGCTATTTTGGTACACAGGCATATTCACACAGGGAAAAACAACAACAGCAGCGGTATCATATTGTCCTTATTGCTTTTAGGAGCTGCTTTATTTTTGCTCTTAAGATATATCATGAACATGGTTCGTTAGTACATATATAACTTCATGGTAGTTTACTATTAGGCTTCCAGATAAATGGCTCGGAATATTTCACTATTATCAACAGTCTGCATTGAATAGTCTTGTTATTAAATTTACACATATCCGGTATTATTTCCTTAGGGTAAATTCCTAGAAGTGGAATTACTAGGTCAAAGGTTATACAAAATATTATTATTGCCAGATTGCCCTAAAGAAATTGTGCTACTTAACTGCCTACCAGTATGTGTCCCTGTTTTTTTTCCACAGTGCTGCAAATTTTGGGAACATAAGTATAAAAGCAGTGTTGTGTCATTCCCGTGTTATCATGCCTTATCATATCTATTTATTTGGCTAGTATTGTCATTAATTTAAATCGGTGGTTCCTAGTGGGATGGAATAGTCTTTTTGTTGTTTCAGTACTATGAGAATTTAAGCACTTAGTAAATAATTTGTAGATCATTTTGGTTTATTGTTAGGTCAATATAGTTTAAAAGTATGTTACTTGAATAAGGTTTTCTTATTAGCTGTCTATAGACATAAAATCCTGTGACTGAGACCTATACACAGCTGGTGAGGTGCAATAGGTATGCAGTAGGTGAGATACAATATTTAGCCGGTAAGACTCCAGTTGCCCTGGAGTGGGCTCAGTATTTATAGAATCACCACGATAGAGCTGTCCTAAACGTGATTTAGTTAACTGATCAACACCATGTGTATCTGTGAATGTATGATTGTGTCATAAGATCAAACGTCAAAGAAGAAATAAACCAGTTTTGAGATATTTCCGATTTTATAAATAAAACAATGCCTTATACATCACAGGTACTAAATAAATATTTGTTGACTATTGAATTTGACCATTCTGTCATCTTTTGAGGGATAACATGGTGTTTGCCTTTTGTTTGCTATACATAAAAAGAGGAAAATCAAATACATTTGAAGACTGAAATGAAAAATCTATGGGAAGTGAAATCAGTGACTGAATTCTAGGCTTAAAAAATTATATAACTTACACTTTTGTCTGTTTTTTTGTTTCTTTATACTGACCTGATTTCTAAATTCCTTTTTAAATTAGCACAGTTTTTTATTATATGTGTTGATCTTATTATTCTGAAAATATAAGTAAATATTTTTGCTGGATCTTTTCTTGATTCCAAACTGATAGCAGATGTGTAGGTCTATGTAGTTCATTGTTCAGGTTCATCCTGGAGTGAGCATGAGCCTAGGGAGATATGTGCTCTTCTGCCTTAAACCACATAATGCTGATTTAATATAATGAACACAGAAATAGCATTTTTAGGGACGGAAGAGATTTTAGTGCTTTTATTTCAGTTAATTGATTAACAAAAATAACCTGGCATTGGGAATCAGAAGATCTAGGTTCTGGCCCTGCCTTCTCTACTTATTCACCAAGCATGAATGATTCACAGTTTCTGTAAGCTCAGTTTTCTGATATTTAAAAATGGAAACAGTTATAAACACTATATTATACTATTTCCATTCTGTTTTTGTTGTAGAGATAAGCTAATATATTGAAATTTCATTGAACCTATGAACTTTTGTAATGCTCTTTTTAATAATAATAAGAATGATTACTATTACCACGGCTACTTCCACTGTAACTGTTAATCTCTTGAATAAACTCCCTTGTTATTACAAATATGACAGTGGGAGTGTGATACAAATGTTAAGTCAGCAGTACCCAAAACGTACATTTTTTCCGTTTGCTGAATCAAGGTGATCAGACTCCATAGATTATGGAACCCAAATAAAGTTACTTGTGTTTGAAAATTTTCCTCATTGTGGAGTATTATGCTGTTTAAAAAGTTTTTTTTTGCCACCTCTCTTTTCCTGTCCTAGTTCCTGCTTCACATTGCTTTTCTACTCTTATTCTTTCAACTAACACTTAAGTTCCGGTGTCTTTAGTTGTTGTCCTGTTGTTCTCAGGCTCTTTTTAGACATATATCAGAACCTAGTTTTTACCGTGGGATTAGTTAACCTGACCTTTAGGTTGGAGAGTTTTAAATCTTGTTTTTATTTGAGTTTTAACCTTTACTTATAAGCTAGCTTTAATGACACTTATCTTGCACTCACGGCCCACCTTTGCAAGCACTCCTACCTTTCATGAACTCTGAAGCTACTCTAGTGTTCTCCAAGGACAGGCTGCCTTACAAGATATATAGAAAAATTGGTAAGTCTGGTTTTGTTTTGATAGTTCTTCCCTGGCAGCACATTGAATCTCATATTAAATCTTTAAGGTATCTTTCAGGTCCAGAATTCTAAGTGTTGACTTTCTAATGGAAACTATTTTCATCAGGACTCTCTAATGTGCTTGAAGTTTTGAAAAGGGTTAATATTTTATGATTTATAAAGATGATGTTATATGTCCCTATTCAATCTATTTTTACCCTATTCAATCTATTTTTATCTCAGCAGGTATGTTTGTAGTAGTAAAACAGGTGGGCTGGGGAGTCGCCAAAGGTAGCCTGTCACTTTGGGCAAGAGCTTGAGTTAAGCACTGAGCCTCAGCAAGTGTTAAACAGAAGACTGGATTTGAATGTGATAACTAAATTTCAATGCATTGTCATGGCAAGTAAAAGAAAACAACATTGGTTTTTACAGCCAAATGGTGCTTTTCCACTGTCATACGTGAAGGACAGTGACAAAATTATCATTTCCTCACTTACCACATTTTTGAGTCATGTGAGATCTTTAGTTTTATGTGTCTCACACAGATAAAAATAAAGACTCAATTGTGGCATTGTTACTCTTAACTTTGCTTTTAAAACTAATGGTCTGTCTTGTCTTCTCATGGGACTGACCCAAACCCTGAGAGTTTACCATTTGAAGCCTATTTTTAAAGCAAACAGGTCTCCAGCTATTTTAAGAGCATGTTTGCCAACTCTATACACCTTTAGCCCTATAGATGAGTCTTAAGGGAATTTTTACCAATTGGCAACAGTGCAAGTTTCACATTCTGCTAGCAATCTTCTGCAAATAGTGTTGCATATTGCCTTTGAAACATTTATCTTACCTGAGATATTGCCTTCTGAATTTCATCTTGATTAAGTTTATGCACACACACACACACACACATACGCATACATACAGATTGTTAATGCTTTTAGGATTTATTTTTTCATCAACTATCCAAATTGACCTCATTGGTTGCTTACATCTTTTTCTACCCCATTTCCTTCCTCACAGACATATGCAACTCCTAGAAATTCAAATACATACTTTATTTTTCAATAACTTGGGCATTTCATTTCACTCTGGAAACCATAATGAACCATATTCTTTGCTCAATCACTATTTAAAGAAGAGAAGTTAATATCATTGCAACATTTACTGCTGATGTGAGTATAGTGTATATGAAGGTTTCAGGAGATGGTCATTATTATGTAACATTAAATGGAAGAACAATTTTAGTAAGGGTTCTATAGATATTTGAAAAGAAAGAATTTGTAAATGTGTCCCTGTTTAAATAGTACTCCCATCCTGAGTTAATTCTATTAAGGCAAGCTAAAAATGAATTAGAAATTAAACATTATTGTAGCCTCTAATCGTCTTTTTATATGAGTAGTCTTTTATTCCTTTTTTTTTTTTGTAGTGCGTACTTTCATCCAGGTTATCTCTATATAAAGAATGCTCTTTGTGAAATGTTACATATACAAATAAAATTATTTCGGTACTAAGAAAGCCTAATTATCATGGATTTCTACCAGTAGCAAACCCATCTAAATTATCAAATATCAAATCCACCTAAATTACGGGGAAAACCAACAGGTGCCAAAAGTTAGTATCTTTTGGAGATGGAGGGGTCTGATTTGAATGCCTACTTTGCCTCAAGTAATCTGTGATCTTACATAGATGACTTGACTTACCCTTCTACACCTCTGTTTCCTAGTTAGGAAATCGAGTTAGTAAGGATACCTACCTTACAAACTTGTTTTCAAATGAAGGTTAAATAAGATAACATATAAAGTGCCTGATACACATTAAACTTTCAATACAAAATGCTTATTACAGAGAACTCTTTTCTCTATTTGAACTGAAGAATAATAGTAGAGCATGATGGTTAAGAGTGTGGTCTCAGGAGCCAGACTGCTTGGCTTTGAATTCCAGATTTACGGGTTACTAGTTCTGAGACCACCTAGTAAATTACTTAACTTCTGGAGGGGTCAGACGCCTCATCTGTAAGAGGGAGGATAATAATGACACACTTAGCCTTGGGTTTATCTTCAGGGTTGGTTTGAGGATCAAATGGTCTATTCCAGGTAAAGTTCGTAAGAGACATAGCACGGTAACTCACACAGAATCATGGTAAATACTCAGCAAAAGTGATTATCTATCTTATCTGTCCATCCATTTATTTCAGAGAATTAATTGTTTCCCAGTTGTATAGTGTGAAAAACCTTTCTTCTGCACCTACCCTTTCTCATTTCCTCTTGCCTTTATAATTCCTGAGGAGTGTAGAAAATCTCTGTATTGATGAAAATGCAGGAAAAACAACCTAAATGAAGCTAGCTGAGTTTTTTTTTCCTTTGCAGGAGCCATTGATTATCTTTCTCCAAGGCTGTGCTGTGTCTACTTCCAAAAGTGCTAAGTGGGATAAATAAGATATGACATTTTTCTTTCTTATCAGATTTACAAGTAATTTTTAAAAAATGTCAACTTAGCTTTTAGTTGGAAAAATATTCCTTTAAATTAATATAAGTTTTGAAATTGATATGGGTGCTAAGTTGATTGTTGTGCATCGGAGCCTTTACCTTTTTTGCTGGCTTAGAATATCATTTTCAAGGACTTAGAGACCTTCTGTAAAGTCCAAGAATCTCTGCTGCTGGAATGTTGCAGTGTTACATGTGAGAGAAAGGGATAACATTGTGTTTGGCTTTTTAAAAGACACTCTGGAAGGGGATGCAGATGGTTAGCAGTAGTGACTCTGATAACGTAGTTAAAGCGCTGAAATGAACGCAGTCAGTGGTTTTGCACACAAAGATGTAATTTTAAGAATTCTCATTTATGTGCCAGAAGGTAAATAACATGCAAAGATTGAGGGCATTGAATAGTAGCCTAAAAACAGTCTTCGCAGAGAGAAGTTAAATCAGTTTTGGTAAGGAAGATGCCATCAAAAGCTAAACCTTGATAAAAATTTTAGAAATTGACAGTGAAACGGCTATGTGCTATGAGATGAGAACCGATGAGAGAGAAGTTTCAGTGTGCACCTCTGTATTGCTATGAGATTTAGGAAGAGAAATTCCTAACTTGTACTTAGCTATCACTTTGAGACACACTGTAGCACCGTGCTGTCCTAAGGCCACAGGTGATTATTAAGCACTTGAACCGTGATTGGTTTGACTTGAGATGTGCTCTAACTATAAAATGTATGCCAGATTTCAAAGATTCAAGATGAAAAAAATAAAAAAATCCCCTTGATTAATTTATTATATTGATTGCACGTTGAACTGATAATATTTTGGATGTAATGTGCTCAATACATTTGTTAAAATTAATTTAACCTGATTCCTTTTACTTTTCTAATATGGTTTGTAGCTGTAGTTTGCATTGTATTTTTATTAGTCACTGCTGCTCAAACATGTTTTATTTAAACGTATGACAGTTGCATAAAAATGGCAACTTCACAAAAGTGAAAAAAGCTAAAGCCAGCGCCCCACATCATTCCCCCGTGGTAACCATCATTAACAAATTTTTATGTGTTCTTCCAGTCATTTTTCCAGATATTCTGTTCATCCCTTAAGTACATTGTAAATTACAGGATAATCATAAAAGCTACAGTAATTTAATAGAGATTTTTGGATTAGAGTAGTAAAAAAAGTACCAAATGAATATCTATATGCCTTTGTGTTTTAGTTATTCACACTTGAGAAAAGTCTAATTACTGAATCTGTACACCTTTAAAGAGACACCACCATTACTTGGTAGGAACATCAGGACCGGTGCTTAGGAGGAATTAATTTTCATCGAATTTGTAGCATCAATTCTTTTAAATGGTTTAACAGAAGAAATTGACTCTTACTATGGTGGTAATTAAGGTCTCATACTGAATAAAGAGTATTACCTATCATTGACAAATGTTTCAGGTTTTTGCAGTATAAATTTTTAAGCCATTTTGTTTCTTTTTTTCTTTTTGAAATAATTATTGATATAATTGCTGATCTCGTAAAAGTGAGATAGAATGAATTTAACTAATAGCATTATATAAATGTCATGATATAAAGGAAGAAATGATACTATTGTTGATGGTAGAATCAGTCTGCTTTTTTTAGCATAATGCTTTGTACACTCTTCAGAGCACATAATAAAAGCTCAATAAATACTTTAATCAGTGATTAAAACATGTTATGTCAAATTGAATAATAGAGCATTGAGTATTACTGACAATTTGTGTTTTCTAAATTAAGAAGATACTTTGTAAACTATCAAAATATTATGTTAGTGAAAGTTTAGACATTAGAAAATATTTTACCCATATATTCGTGCTCATTTTTTTCCTTTATTTTAGAAATGAAATGAGACAAAATAGAAATTGCCATTGCCAATTATTTTTATTATAACAAGCACAGTGAAAATTTAAGTAAAGAGTGTTGTACAGTGCCTTTAAGGAACATTGTAGGTGCTCAATAAATGTTATATAAATTTTTTCTTTGTTCACGTTGGTATAATGCTTTTTGTTTGACCTAGAGCTTAACAGTATCAGTTAATTTGATTCCATGGCCATCATTTGATATAGGATGTTACTATTACCTCCTTCACATGAGAAAACCAGTGGCTTGGAGAGGTTATGTTGATTAATTCAATATGTGGCAGAGAAGAATCTTAAACCCTGATGTTCTAACTGTAGGTTATATTTTAGTGATTATTGACATGGCCGTTGTGAACTAGAAAGGCAGGTAAATATTGGAAATGGGGCTTTATTTTCATCCTCTGAATAGTGTTTTATTTTTAAATTACAGTCATATTAACATTCCAGTTAGGAGTACTTTAAAGTCCTTTCTTCACAGCTCTGTAGTTTTGAGTATTACTTAACTGATTTGTCAGTAAACCCTGCACTCGTTGCTGTTCTTAGGCTTATTTTTTAAGATTTAGGATTGTTTGCAAATGAGCCAAGTCCAATAATGTATGCAGATTACCTGTTCATTGGATTAGACTGACACTTTGAACCAACTTTGCTGTGTGATACTTTAGATTAGGTACTTTCCTTTATAGAAGATATGGCAACAAGTCATTATTCGATATGCACTTGCTACTTTATTACAGTTTCACACATTTTTAAAAAGAGGAATAATCAAATTGACATGTTGATGAAACTGGCAGATTTGATTCCTAAAAGGTATTCGAAGCTAGACTACCCAATGTTATTTTTGTACTAACCCCCCCCCCCGCCGACCTCTTGACATACACATATGAGCTTCTAGTAATTTAAAAATTCTGATGAATGACATTTGATAAATGGTGTGATCCTGTGAATACTGATAAGCACTAGAAATTCAGTTGGTAAAGCGTCAATTTCACACCTGAGACCCCAGCTCCAAGTTCAGGTTAAAGGTTTGCCTGGTGTCCGTAGTCTTTTTTCTCAGGTCCCCTGATAAGTGCAGTCATTCCAAACCACATTTTTCTTCTGCATCAAATCCAGGCAGCACTCTGAATCATTAAATATTAAACCTTATATTCAAGAACATTATTCACTCATTAATATTGCATTGCAGCCTAAACTGCATTGTTCAAAACATTTTAGGGTTTTATGCAAGTCTGTCAAAGTACACTAACAAACTTAGTCATGTTGAACTAAGCAAAAAATGACAAACTGTTTGCACCACAGACGTGTTGCCATTGAATTTTTGTACAATGTAAGCATTTTATGTTGGGATATTTGGAAATCACTGTAAAGGTAAAATGGATTGCAGTGGAAGGCAGATGGAATGAATATTCATCTTCCATGTACTATCTGCTATACATCTTAATGGAATTTATACTTATCCCTGAAATATTTTTTCCTTGACAGTATTTATTTATTTTTAAAATTATTTTAACTGGGAGTTGAATATGAGTTGGTGCCATTCTAGCTGCTTATAAAACAGCGGTATGGGACTCGGGGACCATTTTTCAGATCTCTGTGACGGCTATCATCTCCACAGAATCGAAGCTAGATAGGCCTCCTGTGAACCGTGGAGTAACTGGGAAACTTTTGATATTTGGCAGAGTGTAAGAGAGTGATCGAGTTCAGACCTTGGTCTCTGTGACAAAATTCGTTCTGGATTGCTGTGAACGCATCTGGTTTTTTGCTGCTTTTTCACCACCCTGTTAGTTACAGTGAGAACCCATAAAATTCTCCCTATGAAGGAAAACGATAGAAGCATTTTTGTGTCTAAAATTGTTCTTTCTTTAAAAAAAACAAAAAAAAATATTTTTTTGGTGCAACAAGGAAAATTCATATAGCAAAAAGTGTAAAAATTTACAATTGATGAGGAACTATGTTGTTTTTTGTACAATGGCAATAACGGAACTTATGAGCTTTGTCTGAATTGTGATTATATTGATTAAGGCAATTATTGACACTTAATGGGGTAGGTTTAATGAGGGAGGTCAGTAAGAGAGTGTAGGTTGATTTTAAAATCTCCTTGATTACCTAGATGTTTTGAGTGGAGGACAGATTAATTTTCCTGTGATATGTGGATCAAAAACTATGTAGGCAGCCAGTGGGCTCATCTTGAACACCTACAGCTGTTATTTCAAAAATGATAGAAATGGATATTGCGAAGTAAATAACGAAGGTGGCATACTGAATTCCTGCTGGCTGAGAGTTAAATTATTCATTTTGTTAGTTTAGCTAACATGGTTCGTGCTGCGTGGGATTTGAGCACTATGTCAATGACTAATATTGCATAATTAAAAAGCCTCAGTTCCCCAGGCTTGTAATGTAGTTGGAATTTAGGAATGGTTGTTAACATCGTCGAAATATAGTTTTATTTGTGTAAGTAGATGCTGTTTACCTAGTCGTTTTGAAGTTTTTATGTTATTAAACATTTGCGTAGCACGTAGGCAGTGTGCCCAAGATATTTCTAACTGTAGTTAATCTTCCAGTTCCTCCTTCCCCTTGCTTTGCATACTGCTCCACGGTGTTTTTCTTCTTGAAGGGCTGCTCTGTGGTAAATGATCCATTTTGAAAGCTGGCGAACATGATCCCCCTGCATTGCCACATTGCTCATTCTTTTTCCTTCTTGCTTACACGTTAGGTTGCTGATCAGTGAAGGGGTTTGGAAGGATCACCATGTCTGTGACTATCTAATTTTGGGGACTGCGTAGGCGTTTATATCTTTACAAAACAACTTCAGCATTAGTTTTTACTTTGTCAACTTTAGTAATTCTGAAGGCAAAAAAGACCTAAGATAAACCTTTTAATTTTTGTACAGTATAATGTCATATTTATATAGTATGTTTTTTTTTTTTTTTTGAGACAGGGTGTTGCTCTGTTGCTCTGACTAGAGTGTAGTGGCATCGTCATAGCTCACTGCAGCCTCTAATTCTTGGGCTCAAGCGATCCTTCTGTCTCAGCCTCTTGTGTAGCTAGTACTACAGGCACCACCACACCCAGCTAATTTTTCTGTTTTTTGTAGAGATGAGAGTCTCACTGTTGTGTTCATGCTGGTTTCAAACTCCTGGCCTTAAGCGATTATCTTGCCTCAGCCTCCCAAACTGCTAGGATTACAGGTGTGAGCCACCTCACCCAACAACATAGTATTTTTTAGTCATAATCAATTTGACTGTAATCTTTTGTTTTACATTTTTTCACTTAATGTAATTTTACATGCATATTTGTACCTTTGGAATAGCTTTGTAGCAGTCTTGTTCGACCTCAGGAGTCTGTGAGTAGGGGGGAAAAAGAAGTAGAAACACAGTCTGAGTCATCCAGTAGCCACTTGTTGCCATGTGATATCAGTACCTGTGTTTGCTTTTGCACTTGTGTTATGGCGGAGTGAATGGCAGACACATAACAGTGCCCTGCACAAAAGGACCACAAAAGGATGGGCTTTGTTAGGGGAGGGAAGAAAGGCTAGACATGTATAGCTATGTTTGAATTAGAACACTAAGCATTTAATTTAAGTGTCCTTAGCTAAGCATTTTAGTTCATACAATCAAGGTCATGTAGCATAGTGACTAGCACTTGGATTTTGGAGTCATAATAGAATAGATAGTCCCACGATGTATTTTCCTATGAGATTTTGAGCAGTCTATCCTCTTTCAACTTCAGTTTCTTTAGCTCTGAAAGGGGAATAGCAACTACCCTGGGGGACTTTGTGAGGAGTAAATTAAATAATGTATATAAAACACCTGTTAAAATACCTGGCACAAGGAGGTACTTCATAAATAGTAGCCATTACAATATTATTAATAGAGTAGACTGTTATGCATGTTTTTTCATTTAAGTGGCATACGTTGTAGGTTAAAATCATTAATAGTAAAAATAACAAAATGAGTGGACTAGAAAGTGAAAGGACCACATGGGTCTGGTGCCTTTTGTTAGGATGAGTTGAAATTGTGTGTTATAGTCGACTCCTCTAGAGCAAGGCCTAGATGTTATACTCTGTGTCCTGCTGGCTTATTCTTTGGTTTCACACTGTTGTCTATGCTAAGATTCGCCAAAAGTACTTTTAAATGTATTTTGATTTTAGCTGACTTCATTTGTTTGCTCCATTTGTCTTTGATGTGAACTCTGAATGGCAATTCTTGTTTCTTGAAGTATGGCTATGATTGAACTTTTGAATCACAGATAGAAAATAATCAAGTGAGATTACAGCAAAGTGCCTATAGCTAGCAATACTGTATTGTACACTTGAAACATGTTAAGAGGGTAGGTCTTATGTAAAGTGTTCTTAACTAACACACATACACACACAAACCCAAAAAACAAAACAACAGCAACAATAACAAAGAGGGTGGAAGGAACCTTTGGGAGGTGAGAGATGTGTTAATGGCCTTATGGCAGTGATGGTTTCATGGGTGTTTACTTATTGCCAGTCTCATAAAGAAGTGTACATTAATACATACAGCTTTTCTATGTCCGTCATACCTCAATAAAATGGTTAAAAAAAGAAAATATCAAGTAAGGGAATGAATAGAAGTTATCCTAAAGTGACAGTAAGTAAAATCATACAGAATTTCACATTTTTTGCTCTTTCTATATACATTTCTGTCATTTCATTTTATGCTTAAGATGAAAATTAAAATAGAATCTAGTGTACTACTTAGTGTGACTTTCAAATCAATGTATGTGTATTAGAATTTGTTTTTTGTTAGCACGATTTCATAGGGAATATTAGAAATAAAACATCTGCCAAGGAATGAATTTTTAGCAGATGAGCAGTGTCAGAGAGGCATGAAAATTGATTGCTGTTATCTAAGGAGAGCGCATTGTGGAGCAGGCCTGGTGGGCACTGGTGGTGTCCGTTGTACTTTCTGTGCATTCCAAGGTGACTTTTAGCAGAAAGATGAGTTTGGTCTAAGGGATAAGGCCTCTTCAACTCTCGATATTGTTTTCGAGGTTGCAAAGGAGTTGAGGTAAAAAAAATCTGGAGCCATCTTTGTTCAGAAGTAAGACTGATGGAAATTCTTTTCTAGGGCCTGTGTTTAACCAGCTAATAAGAACAATTGTTATGATTGTGCTCAATGATGTAAAATTTGGTTCTTAAGAGGCTATTTTCCTTTTGCTGGAGTGGGTTTCAAATAGTTTCTGAGAACAAAATTGGTTTTGCAGCAAATTATTTCTTTGGAGAGGTGTTGTCTTCCTGTTTTCTCATACAGCTTCATTAGGCTTTTAGCTTTCAAAAGAGGATGTCGCTCTTCCCTCAGATTGGCTGACCTTTATGACAATTGGCTGTGTCTTTCACTAGCATTGTAGAATAGGTGCTTGCTATGGAGTTTAATCTTGAACTTACTACCATGCAATATTTAATCAAAGCAGTGCTCTGAAATATAGACAGTTTATCTCTTGATTGTCTATGACCCGTCCTTCAATTATGTTTGGTTATTATTAGTGAGCTTCAAAACTGGACCGTGTTGTTTTGTCTCTATGTCAAATTGCTCTTGTATGATTGTGTTTTTGTATTAGTAATTTCCATCCTATGTTATCTAGAAGGACCTATGTATCTAGAAGTATTTGTTGTACAGGCAGCTATGTTAAACCTCAAGGTTTCTTTTTAGTAAAATGCAGCTTATAGTGAAAAGATGATATAGCAAAATTATTTCCAAAAAAACTAATGTATAGTGCCCTAGATTGCCCTATCTTGTGCTTTTTATTTATTAACTCTGCCCTAAAATTCTTTAAATAACCTTTTAATGTTAAACAGTAAAGATGTAATAGACATTTTAAAAGTGGAGAGGATTCTAGGGAGTGGGGGCCTGAAGCATCTCTACTGTCTCCTCCTTTCAATTTCAGTCCAGTCACCAGCTGCTTTTTCTTAGAAACACGTCTGATGATGGATGTGTGCCATTGGGCTAGTTTTGGTATAGCGCAAGGATCAACAGAGTTGGCCCCAGTCTTACCTGAATGTTCCGAGAGAATCTTTTAGTTTCCATGTCCCTGTCAACTGTTTGAGTTGGTGGGGGTTGGGGAGGTGGGAACAGAGA
The DNA here is from genome assembly GCA_963575035.1 of Avahi laniger. Lineage (NCBI taxonomy): Eukaryota > Metazoa > Chordata > Mammalia > Primates > Indriidae > Avahi > Avahi laniger. The sequence continues at coordinate 71,106 of CAUYSK010127504.1, forward strand.
GACTTTCTCCAGGTTCCCTTGACAGGATGCTCAGCTGGTGGTGGAGACTGCCTTGTCTCCAACCATTCAGCAGATACCTCCACTTAAGGTAGCCTGGCAGCTGGAGCCGAGAGCCCTGGGGAGTAAGCAGATGAAAATTAAGGCGGCATCTGCTGCACATAGCAGCCCGAGAGAGACAGACAGATGAGAAGGGCACTCAGGAAAGTCAGTGTCTCATGAGAACTCCTGGAATATTTCAGTGGTGCATTGATGTTTGTGGCTTTGACAACTATTGCCACTTGATTTTAAGACAACGTCAATTTTAAGATGTGTCTTGACTTTATAGATAGTGATAAGTGGAGGAAAGTAACCCCATGCATGTTATGTTTGATGAAATAGGCTAAATTCTAGAAGGAGATAAAGGGAAGAGTTTGAGGAGAGGTGATAATTAAATGATATAAAACATTTCACTGAGCTGAAGAAAGACTGGAGTCTGCAAATTAAAAGACTCTATTCTAGGCGGCATTGATGAGAAAAGACGCATGCTTAGTCCTAGACTGCTAACATTTCTGAACTCTGAGGATAAAGAGAAAACCTTATAAGCTTTCAGACAGAAAGAATAGGTAATTTATAAAGGAATTGGGATCAACTTGGGTTTAGGCTTTTCTTCTGCCAAACTAGAAGCTAGAAGATGGAATGACACTTAGAGATTCCTGAGAAAAAGGACTGAAAGCCCAAAATTCTCTGTTGAGCTCTCATTCAGCTGTCAGGATGAAAAAGAGAGCCATGGATATGGAAAGATTTAGTGAATTTATTAATGTTAACTTTAGCAGGCAGAGTCCATTAAGGAGACAAAACACACCAGTTATTTTTACAGAACAAATTTAACGTAGGAATTGTGAATGATGCATTTAAAAGCTGAAAAGGCAAAACCTGAACAAATAGGAAACCGTACCTCTAAGGCAGTGCTGTTTAATAGAAAGATAATGTGAACCATCTATGTAATTAATTTTCTAGTAGCTGTGTCAAAAGTAAAAAGAAACAGGTGAAAATAATTCTATTTGTTTTCTCCAATATGCCTAAAATATTAATGTAATCAGTATAAAATGTACAAATGAAGCATGTTACATCCCTATTTTCATGCCAAGTCTTCAAAATCCAGGGTGTATCTTATACTTACATCCTGTATCAGGTTGGACTAAGCCACATTTCCTGGGCTCTGTAGCCACATGTGGATAATGTGACTATGTTGGACGTTGCAGCTCCAGGGTGTCTCTGAGGTAGCACATGCAGAAGCAGTTACTGCCTCCTGGCTAGGGCAGCAGCAGGAAGAGGTGGAGTTGTTAAAACTTGGAAGCTTGGAGTAGGGGCTCTGTGGAATGCAGCTCTGACGCCTGAGGAGGAGGCACTTCCTGGCTGGTGCTCCTGGTGTCTCTGAGCTTTGCGGAGAGACCTGTGGATCTGGGACTGAGATTTTCCAGAGTGTGCTGGTAGGTAGAGCTAGTGTCTTCAGAGTGGGGTGCAGTGAGACTGCTTTTGCAAGTGTGAGCAAACCAGGGGTGGGATTCACCTCCTACAGCAGAAGCAAAGTGCTGCTGCTTGTGGGAAGCAGTGAGGCCGGATGATATGACAGGAAGCCAGCGGGAAAGAGTTCCTTGTTCTCCTCCAGCCTCATGGTTTCCCTCCGGACCCCCCTGTTGGGTCCTAACTGGGACCCTGCTGCAATGTAGAAGTGCTGCTTAGAGACACTCAGCCCCAACAGCAGGAGGCAGAGCGTAGAAGAGTACGAAGCTGAAAATCATGGCCAAATATCTAACACCGTAGTCTGTCTTAGAACACTCAAAGAATTCTAACCAAATTAATCACAACACAGACTTCGGTGGAGGGGAAGACAAAGAGGAGGGGAGGCACCCATGAGGACCAGCCTTTGCCTTGATACATAATGATAGACTGGGGCCACCTGATAAAAGTGCTGATAAGCATTCTCAAAATTGAAGAAAAATCCTTGAGGACAAAAACCTAAGGATTGTATGAATTTAAAAGCACTGAATTCGTAGTTCAGAGTTGAGCTGGGGAGAAAGTCAAAAGTATTCAAATGATTTTGCCTTACTGGGTTTGCTGGGGCAGTGGTTGAGAAAATAGTAGGAACTATGTTTCTAAACAATGATAGAACAAATGTGAGATTTTGGGGGGAGGGGGATTTTGGGGGAGGGTATGTGGTAACTTGATAAACCCAGGAAAACAAGGATTAAAAAAAAGAGATAACAACAAAGTAAAATTAATATTAAACATACTATAAAATGAAAGAAATAAATAAGGTTGGTTATACTGTTAATAATTGTGAATGGACACATTACCTATTTAAAGATCAGGGCTGCCAGATTATGTTAAAAAACAAATGCAGAACAAAGCTATATATTTATGTGAAATGCAGTTAAAACAAAGTAATTTGTTTTAACCTTAATAAAAGTTAAAAATTAATGGATTGGCAAAGCTGTATCAAACAAAAAGAAACATGAGAAAATGTACACTCAAAGGTTATAAGCACCAAACAGAATAGAGAAGCACAATTATGTAATGATAACAAGCACAGTTTATAAAGACAGCAGTCGTTAACCTTTATGCATCAATCAAATTTGCAGCTCAATATAAGAATCAAAAATGATGAGAAATTCAAAGACTACCTGATTTACAAAAATAATAAGGGACTTTGTGTAATTATTCTTTCCTTAAAAATGCTTACTCTGGGCTTGATGGAATAGTGTTCTACGCTTTAATGCTAGATGCTCTAAAATTGAAAGAGATGGAGTGAGTTAGGTGGTGTGTGTATGTGTGTGTGTCTGCGTGGGGGAGCAGAACAGCCACCCACAGCCACCTCTGCTGGCTCCACATCTGAGAGACTAAATGCAGGTGGAGGATGAGAGGTTGCAGTTTGGTTCAAGCTGGAAGGTCCTTTGAAATAGAAAAGAAGAAAATTATTGTGTTCCTCTACTAAGCTTAGAATTGTAATGTTTTCTCTTTCTTTGGCCAAAGGTTTCCTAAGATTTACCAATGGCATAATTTCAAAGTATGTGTCCTGGCAAAATGTGTCTTTTATTTAAAAAAAAATGCAAAACAATGTAAAAGACTTGATGTATGTTTTTTATACCTAACTACACTGAGATTCTCTCATGTTCTTGCAGCTTACAGTTCTTGTTTTGAGAGCCCAGCCTGTCTCTCGGGCCACTGAACCAGGAGTGTCATTCTGGTTTTCTAGGACGGATGGAGGAAGCCATTTCACACTGTTACCTGTCCAGGGCTCCAGCTGCCCGTCCTGGATGGGGCCGGTGCTTGCAGGAGGAGTTGAGAGTTTACCCAGCAGGACTGATGAAAGGGATTTGCCCAGAGATGCCTGTACTTGGCCTCACGTTGTTTTTCCTCCAGCTGACTACTTCATGGTTTTCCTCCTCCAGCATCTTAGTAAGTAAACAGCTGCAGCGCCCATCTACTGAAAGATGCTGCAAGGGAGGATGCAAGGGGATACTTTCTAAACAAGTCTTTAGTAGTAACAGGTCACACACGAGCATTTCCTTCCACAACTTCTCTAACACTGGTTATTTTCAAGCCCTGCTGATATGGCACAATTTAATGGTGGTGTCTTTACCTCTCCACGTCCACTGTTATTCAGCTGTATTTTGAGTATTATGACAATCGATGTATACTTTAAGATAAATAGTTGATTATCTTGGCTTGAGATGCCTCTAAATATTCAGTTCAAGTCAGACAAAGAAGTGGCCATAGGTCATTCTAGTAGAGGAAGACAAGGGTGCTTTAGAGTGCTGTATAACTCCCTCCTAGGGAGTTTGTGAATTCCCGAGGGAGACTGGGTGCAGAGGCCATGGATACAGTGACATTAACTTGTGAACTAAAATCAGAATACTTTTAAAATATAAATGCATATTGGATTAGATATTTGATAAGAAGGTCCCAGAAAATCCAGGACAGGTGGTACTTGTTCCCAAATGAGAACTGAAATAGGGACTTTAGGTACAAAGTCACGTACAGTGTGTAAATGGGAGGCAGTCGTCTGAAAGGAGGAGCTGAAAACTGTTTAGGATTATGGCAATGGGTAATCCACAAATATAGTTCAGTTATAGCCCAAGGTTTTTCCCTCCTGCATCATTTTGAAGCTACACAGGCAAATGTCCAGATTGTGACAAAATTTTGTTGTGAATTAAAATAAAATTACTTTTTTTATGTTCTTGTGGAAGGAAGGAAACTTGATTGTTAAATTCCGAGTACTATTTTAAATGATATTTACCCAGAAACATAGATGACCAAAATAAACGTCCTCTTGGTTAGATTGAAAGCCAGGTCTTAACGCTGGTTAAATACCATGTTCATACAGTCATCCTGCAGTATCCATACCGTCATTCCTCGGTATTCTCAATGTCCTCCCTCAGTATCCATGTGGGATGGTTCCAGGACCCCTAAGGATTTCAAAATCCTCAGATGCTCAAGTTCCTTATATAAAATGGCATAGTATTTGCATACAACTGGTGCACACTCTTCTGTATAATTTAAATCATCTCTGTACTTATAATACAATGCAAATGCTATGTAAATAGTTATATACTGTATTTTTTAAAAAATTATATATTTTTTTATTGTTATTTTTTTTTTGTTTTTTTTCCCCAAATATTTTTGAATTGCAGTTGCTTGAATCCTTGGATGAGGAGCCTGCAGATATAGAGGGCTGACTGTATTGTCTTAGCATATGATTTTATAGATTACAGATCATTCAACTTTCTAAGACAGTGCTGTTTATTGCTAAATTATCATTATATAAATATATAAAGAGAATGTTACTAAATTATCATTATATAAAGACTACCCATGTTCCATTATATTTATTAAAATATGCTCACACTCTATATTTATTCTTTCAAAACTTTTTATTGAATGCCTAACAAGAGTCAGGTACTATTTCATGTCTGGGTTATACTGGTGCCTAAGACGGAGTTCTTACCACCATGCACTTATTTTAATGATGTATATATTTATGTATATGTGTGTTTTCTGTAAGAATGCAGGCTCTGAAGTCAGGTTGAGTTTAATCCTGGCTACACCTCTCACTAGTTTTGTTTTGGCTAAATTTGACTTTGGGTAAGTTGCAGTTGACTTTTGAACAACACAGGGTTTAGGGGCACTGACCCTCTGCACAGTCAAAAATCCATATATAACTTTTGGCCCCCTCCAACACTTAACTACTAATAGTCTCCTGTTGACCAGAAGCCTTACCAGTAACAGTCAATCAACACATATTTTATATGTTATATGTATTACATAAGATATTCTTACAATAAAATAAGCTAGAAAAAAAAGTAAGAAAATCATAAGGAAGAGAAAATATATTTACTACTCATTAAGTGGAAGTGGGTCATCATAAAGGCCTTCATCCTCATTGTCTTCACGTTGAGTAGGCAAAGGAGGAAAAGGAGGGGTTGGCTGGTCTTGCTGTTTCGGGGGTGGCAGAGGTGGAGGAGGTGGAAGAAGCAGGCACACTCAGTGTCACTTTACAGAAATCATCTTAATTTCTGTCTTTTTTGCTTTTTCATTTTTCTAAACACGTTTGTGCATGGTACCAATCCTTCTTCCACTGCTGGCTTTAGTTTCAGTGCCTATGTCATAGAAGGGTCCGTGTCATAAGAAGTCAAAAGCAGTCTTGAATAATCGGAATCCCTCTGCTGGATTGTCTAATGTCAGTTTGTTCTCTGGCACTGCTGCTTCTACGACTTCTTCCTCATTTCCTGGCGCTGGTTCAGAAGCCCTCATGTCCGTCAAGTCATCTTCTGTCAATTCCTCTGGTGTGGTGTCTGTTAGCTCTTGAATTCCTCCAAGATCCATATCTTGAAACCTTTCATCCCCCACCTTTTTAATTTTTTTTTTTTTTTGGTCACCTCCACAATCTCTTTCATGATTTCCATGATTGGCTCTGGTGTAAATCATGGGAAGTCATACACAATATCTGGATACAGTTTTCCCCAACAGGAATTTATTATTTCAGACTTGATGGCTTTCGGGAATTTTTCTATCAAAACAATGACATCTTCAGTGGTATAATCCTTTCACACTTCATGATGTTTTCTCTATCAGGGTTCTCTTCCATAGCATTGACAATCCTTTCCATAGAGTATTGTGTGTTATGAGCCTTCAGGGTCCTTATGACCTCCTGATCTATAGGCTGAATTAGAGATGTTGTGTTTAGGGGCATTGTTGAACTCATGAAGTTCCGGGTGGCTAGAGGCATTGTCTAGTGTCAAAAGAACTTTAAAAAGCCATCCTCTGCTGGCAAGGTACTTCCTGATTTGGGGGACAAAGCATTGATGGATCCAGTTCAGAAAAAGGCCTTCGTGTTGTACAAGCAAGAGACTGGCAGTTGGTGTTTTATCCTTTCCCTTCAAGGGTTGGGGTTAGTGGCTTTATAAACAGGGAATGTCCTGATCATAAACCTGACCGCATTTGCACAAAGCAGTGGAGTTAGCCTATTCCTTCCTGCCTTAAATCCTGGTGCTCCCTTCTCTTCTTTACTAATAAATTTCTCTTGTGACTTTTATTCTAGAATAGGGCACTTTTGTCTGTGTTAAAACCTGTTCAGGCAGATATCCTTTCTCCTCAGTGGTTTTCTTAATGGTGTGTGGGAACTTGTTTGCTGCCTGTTGGTCAGCAGAAGCTGCTTCTCCAGTTATCCTGACATTTTCTAAGCCAAACCACTTTCTAAAATTATCAAACCATCCTTTGCTGGCATTAAGTACTCTGGCTTTAGATCCTTCCCTTCCTTTTGCTTTAAGTTGTCATATTATGACTTCACTTTTTCTCAAATCGTACTAGTCTTCACGTATGCCTTTCTTATAGCAATCCTGTACCCACGTATAAGCTAAATTTTCAGTATGAAATAAAGAGGTGTTTTGCAAAATGTGCAAGGTTTCTGTGTCTGCTGGTGTAGCTGCAGAATGGCTTCATGAATTTCCTTTTCTTTTTTTTAATAATAGTCCTTATAACGGGTTCACTTATCTTCAAATGGTGGGCAACTGCAGCTGCAGACTTCAGGCCATGGTACATATCAAGCAGTTCAGCTATTTCTTGTAATGTTATGACTTTTCTCTGCTTTTTGGGAGCACTTCTAGCATCACTAGTGGCACTTTGTATGGGTCCCATAGTGTTATTCTAGGTTTATAACATTGCACTAAACACAATGAAAAATATGTGAGAACTGCAAGATACCACTTTTTATTGAAATGCAGAACTTACTGGAGAGAGAGACTGCTCATGGCTCAAGTGGAGATGATTAGCATCATATGGTGTTTTAAGTGGATACTTGCAACACTTTAGCTTACCACAATAGCAACAGGAGGTGGCTGCAAAATTATTACAGTAGTACAGTATGCATGGCAGTTAATTTTATGCAATTATGATTTAATATTACATCTTTATGTTTGTCTACATTTCTCTCAACTGTGAATGGTGCCATGTACGGTCTGTGTTTGTAAGTTTTTATAAATTTAATTTTTTATTGATTTTATGTATATTTTGTAGTAGTAAATGATGAAATAGACTTGATCTACATATGGTTCATGCATTCATGACATACCTAAATTTTTCTTAATTTTTTTGGTATTTCTAGGCTAGTGGTCCCCAACCTTTTTGGCCCCAGGGACTGGTTTCATGGAAGACATTTTTTCCATGAGCTGTAGTGGGGTGAGAGAGGCAGAGCTCAGGCAGTGATGCAAGGATGGGAAGCGGCTGTAAATATAGATGAAGCTTTGCTTGCTAGCCTGTGCGATTCCTAACAGGCCATGGACTGGTACTGGTGTGCAGCCCGAGGGTTGGGGACCACAGTTCTGGGCCACACGATTCACCTATGAGATTTTTCAAATTGTTGCAAATCTCCAAAAAGATTTTCTAGTATAATTATTGAAAAAAATCCCTGTAATGTGGTTCCTCACAGTTCAAACCTGTGTTGTTTGAGGGTCAACTGTACTTATAAACCTCAGTCTTACATAGTTCCTCTGTGCCTCAGCTTCTCATCTGAAATATAATCAATTCAGTAGTGTTGTTGTGAAGATTAAATGAGTTATACCGGTCAAGTGCTTAGATCTGTATCTGCCACAAAGTAAGCATAATAAATGTAATATCTTTACTTGTCACATGTACTGATATTATCCATGAATTTAACATGGCCGTTTATGTTCATATGTTTATTTTGGAATTTCAATCCAAGTACATCTCCTTCCAGGATTTGAAAATAATTTGAGCTGAGAAGTGTTATGCTTCTATGTACTTTTATTTTTGTAAAGACTTATTAATAGAAAGCTGTATACTTGTTCTGTCATTATTTTTAATAGTCTATTAATTAGTTCGTTGAATTACCCAGCTCAGCTTTTCTATTTAAAAATGAATAGTAAACAGTTTGGAATGCTAGTTCAGCATGTTCTGAAAAAGTATGATGCCTTAAAATAAAATTCATCATTAGCATTAAAATGACCTTTGAGGTTGTAATCACTCATTTTTCTCTTCCAGTGTGTAAAACAGTCCTCTGAGTCAAGTACATTGCAATATTTTGCAGATATTGTCTGTGTATAGTGGTCATAGTTCAACTCTAGATAAATCATTTAGTCAAATCACTTTAACAATTTCGGTTTCCCATTTATTCTCACCCATTATCTGAGGTTCTTATCAAGTTTCTCTCAGTAGTATAATGGCCTTATATATTAAATTATGAAGTAATTTTCTAAGCTAGAATTGTATAGAATTACTTATGTGTCAGCTTACATGAAGATAAATCTGAGTATTTGTGAATAGCCAAATGAGCAGTGCCCAGGTTCAGAGAAACGTTCAGGGCCATTGAAAGCCAAACCGCTTTGGGAAATGAGTGGTAACAATTTAGACTCTGGCAAACTCTGACTTGATACAGTAAAAGCAAATGAAAGAGCTGACTTTAAAATAACCATGAATAATAAAAGATTTAAAAACTGCCCTTATATGACAACAAAGGTTAGTAATATAATGGAAACTAATTCCTGTGGGGGTGTTTAGTTGAGGGAATTTAGGAAACATGGCTTTGGAGATCAGATCAGGGTCTCTTACGCCTCTGTTGTACTTCTCAGTTTTTCTCATATTAAACATGGAGATAGTAACGCCTCCCTCATGGAGGACAACAAAGTTCAGTATATAAAAATTGCCTCACTAAGGTTATCTTTAAAATTCCTTTCCCACTTTCTTAAAACCTTTAGTTTTTTGAAATAAAATACTACTGGCTGGTTTTTACACTGGAACTGAAATACATAGATTAGGTTTTATACCAGATGTCTGTGAGAGTTGAATGTTTATGAGAAGTATCTATTTTTTTCCATTTATAAGGATAGGTAGTAATATTCATCATAGGACATTTGGCTGGTTTTTTAGAAATTCATTTTGCTGGTATGTCTTAAGTCTCTCATGATTGAGAATATACCAAGCAGAAGAGCTAAGTTGCTAGGGCTTCAGTTCTAAGGGCAGGCTGGACTGGTATTTGTTTCATTAAGCTTAGGCAAGCTATCCAATTACTTAATGCAAATAAGAAAAGTTTACACTAAACTCCTACTTCTTTGCTTAAAACTCTAAGGAATTTAAATGAGGAGAGATACGTATTTAAAAGAAGCAAATTTAAATGAAACTTAAATCAGGGGCTTAATGTAGAATGTATTAGACTAGAACATCTGAAATAATAAGTGGGAAATGCCAATAAATAAAACAGGAAATGTATTTGCTAAGATATTTGGTATGTTGAGTTTTGTTTTATGTCAATTCTTAAATCTTTGGAAACCCAAGTTAATAACAAGACTTATTTTATCTCATGCCTACCTTACAGGACCTTAGATGTAAAGTGCTGACTTTCGTAGTCACTGAGAGCTTCACTCTTCTCCCTGGTGAAGTGTTTCCAAAACAACGTGGTTTTTGATTTTATAGCTCCTATACTAGGGCGGTAGCATTCAAAGAGGCCCAGAGGCAAGATCATCTTATTCAGCTCAAAAAGAGAGAAAAATTGGTTGAGCACACGGACATTTACCTTTCACCACAGGTGGCTGTTAAATGAAACGGCTTGGTGGGATGTAAAACCGAGGGGACTAGAGAGTAAGCTCCGAAAAGAATTGAGAAATTCTGAAAATATAAGCAGTGTTTCTTTGCAAAGTGGTGTAGCTCATTAAACAATTTATGTCAGTGAAAGAGGAAACCTATTAGAAGAAAGTGTTGCTGTACATGTGTTTTTTGGAGGCAAAGGTTGGGGAAGTGGAGAATAGGACAATTTAGAAGTTTCTAATCTGTTGCTTTTACTTCTAAAGGCACTGGACCAAAAAATAAAAAACAAAACAAAACAAAATACCCCCCACACCTCAATTAGTACACCATTTATCTGAAACTCTGCCCTCCGAAATAATCTGAAAGCAAGCACATATTTGCAGAGGCAATTTCAAGCTTGAGGAACCCTTCTAAGAAGGTTGTCACAGGACTCTAACGGAAGGAAGTCCTTTCTTGGTGCTTCTGGACCCGTTAATGTTTCCTCTGCCGAAGACACTTTCTCCTTCCTCATGTTGCTCAGTTAATGTCTTGTAGACATCAAGTCAAATACTAGTCCCACCCATGTAGAGTAATAGCAGCCTCATTTTAAAAAAATAATGCATCTATCATTTACAGTTAAGCTTCATGGGGGGGGCGACTATGTTTCTTGCTCACTATTTTATTCTCAGAGTAGTGCCTGCTACCCAATAATTATATACTGAGGAATTTGGGGATCTAAACCATTTACTCTTATATAGTATACAGTTTTTGTTAAGTACAGTAGTAGACAATCTCAGGATCAGGGTAGAAATATAAGTGCCCATTGAGTAGAAATTGCAACAGTATAAAATTTGGGGGTAAAACCCCTCTGTTTCATTTATCCCTTGCCACCACCTTTTTAAGGAATTTTTATGGAATGAGAAATAATAAGTGAAAAGTATGATGTTTATAGATTGTAATCTTAAGGTCCTTTGCAGCTAAACACAGTTCAACCTTCAAATTTAAAGCTGAGAAAATTAAGGTTTATTAGATTGTACAGCTGAAGTGCTGACAGGAAATGACAATTTGTTCTGAGTCCTATGTCCACACTCCCTGAAGGTGTAAGATTCTGTTTCTTAAACAGTCGCTTTACAGACTTTTAAATTTTTTTTTGTTTACGGACATTCCTTTAAAGTAAATTAGTTAAGAATTTATGCCGTTCTATTTGTAAGGATAAATGAGTGTATAAGAATTCATTAAGAAAGGAAAATCATTTTCATTTTGGTCAGTTTGCACCACTGCCAGTCTTTTTGCATCTAACAGTCAAATACAGTTAGGGGCTGATGTTCCAGAGGTTCTGGAATGTTGTGGTACCCTCTGTTGTAGGTTATTTAGTGTAGTCCAGGATTACATCACATATGTGCTTCGTGGAACATGGTGGCTTGGCTCTCTAATGGTTTCTTATATCCCTCAGTCTTCTATTTTTTTGCAGTGTGTTTTCCATTTTTTCCTGTGGTTGAAAATATGCCATTCATTCATTTATTCATTCACACATGCATGCGTGCATTCAACAAGTTTTCGTTGAGTGCTTACTGTGTGGCAGGCACTGCTGTAAGTGCTGGGAATATAGCAGGGAACAAACATAGTTGAAGTCCTTGTCCTTATGGAGCTATAGACAAGTGGGAAAGAAAGGAAGAAGCATGTGAAAGGGTAAGGTGCTAGAGTCAATAGAGCCAATTTTTGATTTTAGAAGTCCTTGAAGGTAATGAAAATAAGCAGAATTTCTTTTTGGCAAAAGATTGGAAAAGGAGATGGAGGAGACAAAACTGTTATGTGGTCACAGTCTATTTAGTGAATTTGGAGATTTTCTTCTTCATTTCAGAAAAATCACTGCTTTCTCTGTATTCCTGAGCCCATAGTGGGTACAAATATTATTATTGCTACTTATCTAACATTTGTTGACTGCTTATTATATTATGGACATTGTGCTAAGCGCTTTGTTTATGTAGATTCTTGTAGGATAGATATTGCATCAATGCATTTTACCCATGAGAGTAACAGGACTCAGGGAGATTAATGACTTATTCAGATAGTATTAATAAATGGAGAGCCTTGATTTGACCCAGAGGGTCACTTCCAGCATTTGTACGTCTGTACCAAGTATGGCAGGCTAAGTAATCCTTATTTTTATTATACCACTGAGGGCTTGTGTGCTCATGGTTTTGCTTCTTTCTCATTGCCAGAACTTTATGACCCTATACTTCTTAAAGTTGAACCACTTATAACTCCATTTATAATTAAAATTTATGCCATATATAAGTAAACTCAAATAGAAAAAAATTCAATTATTGTTAAAATAGCAGTACTTTAAAATTTAATACATCAGGTCAGGTGAGGTGACTCATGCCTGTAATCCTAGCACTTTGGGAGGCCCAGGCGGGAGGATCGCTTGAGGCCAGGAGTTTGAGACCAGCCTGAGCACCAGTAAGACGCTGACTCTACAAAAAAATAGAGAAATCAGCCAAGTGTGGTGGCATGTGCCTGTAGTCCCAGTTACTTGGGAGGCTGAGGCAGGAGGATTGCTGGAGCCCAGGAGTTTGAGGCTGTGGTGAGCTGTGTTGATACTACTGCACTCTAGCCTGAGCAACAAAGTGAGACATTGTCTCAAAGAAAAAAAAAAAAAAGTTTTTTTTTGGATACACCACATGTGGTAGATATGATAAAATTTAGTTGTATGCATTCATTTTATGTTTATAAGCTAATAATGTCATTTTAATAAACGTTTTGTGTATGTATGCCAAGTGCCTAGCACAGTGCTTGGCACATAGTATGTGATCCATAAGTGATAGTAATTTTATTATTTTACTCTAGTTTCCACTTCACATGTGATATTTTACTTCGATAATGTTTTGCTTAGGTAATGTTTTTTGCTTAAAGGTAAGATGCCTGTAAAAATGCTTTAAATGCACAGTTTTGTAATCTGATATTATAACTCAGCAGTTGTCAGTGCAATATTCTCATGTGGACCGCTTATTTCTGGTATTACTTTCCTTTTATTTATCACTAGGATTTATTTGGGTAAAAGTCAATTTTGGTAACTGAGGGCTGTGGCTCTCAAACTTCAGAATCAGAATCACTTGTAGGGTTTATTGGTAGTTTGCTAGACACTACTCCCAGAATTTCTGATTCAACAAATGTGGGATGGGGTTCAAGAATTTGCATTTCTAACAAGTTCTCAGGTCATGCTACTGCTGCTGGTTTGTGGACCATACTTTTGCAACTGCTGTTCTAGGGAAGTGGCATGGCTTCTAATTATTGCTGTTCTCGTACAACTGTACATATCCAATGGAGTTAATGTATTGATATTACTGATGTTGCTGAATTTATTGTATTGTCTTTGTGAAATAATTTAGAAAAATTTGGTTTGTATAAGCATCAGTGTGCTTATTGCTTATTGATGTTTCCTAAAGATTACTTTTGCATTAGAGAATTTCTAAGTACAGGTTTTAATTTGTTTCGATTATTCTTTTTTATTCAAGACACAAAACCATGCAGGTATCATTTTTAGGGGAAAAGCATTATAATTTTGGAATATATTTTACAAGGTGATATTATCTGTTATAATTGATTTCTGGAATTCCAGAGTATCAGGATGATATGGCAATTTAAAAATAGTCACAAAGATTTTTGTCTTCTTCAGTTCTTTTCAAGAATCTTTTTTAAAACTAAAATTTGATAGGCTAGTACTGAGTAGAATTTTGTGCTCATCATTTACACTTACAAAGTAGATTTCATTCAGAATTTCACTTATACCAACATAACAATTTTACCTTTTCTTTTTAAAGCATAGCTCATACCCTTCAAGGATATGATGGTATAGTGGGGTTATTCTCTCAAAGAAGAAAAGGCAATCAGAAAATCTTTGTCCTTGAGATTAGACTGAAATGTTCTCGCATTCAGTGATTACTGAATGCCTTTATGTGCCAGGCACTATGGCAAAAATCAGTGCCAAAGTAATTTATCTTTATTGTGTACAATGAGGGGTTTTAGTGGATTGTAACTTAATATGATCTAATTGTGTGATGAGGCTCCTGATAAACCTAATGCAATCTTATGCTTCATTAATAGAATTAGTATTGTGTGCAAATGCAGGGAGATAAGGTTCTGCTGTCTTTCTTTATTAGACCACGTGTGGAGTGTGGAGGTTTAGTATGGAGCTAAGGAACACATTGGAGGCATTCGGGAAGTAAGGAGCCCTGCTGTCAAAAGGCCATATTTGTAGCATGCGAAAATTTTCTCCTATTCTGTAGGTTGCCTGTTTGCTCTTGTGACAGTTTGTGTTGACATCCATGCATTTGAACAAACAGCCACCTGTCCCAGTTTTTACAGAATGTATTTGTACAGGGAATGACATTCACCATTAAGCTTAGCTAGGGATTCTGGGGGCCTCTCAAACCTTTCCTATGATGTGTCTCCTCTGAACTTTTGTGTGTAGGTTCTTAATTATAGAGATTTGCTGGTTTCTTTTTTTTGAGGAGCACATGGTCTCTTGCCCCCTCTGGTGTCTGCCTGCTGTACCATGGGTCCTATGAAACTGCAGCATGCTGCCCAGCTCTTTTGTTCTCAGCAGTCCCCAGGCATTTAGAGTATGCTGGGTTCCACTAGCACCCCATGTTGAGCTAGTCAGAAACCAGTATTTCAGGAATTCCCCCAAAACCTAGAATGTTTGATGCATACTCTTCTCTTTCTCTCCTGAGTGAGAGGCTACTAACCTTTATCAGCCTCTCTCTGTTCGCCCATGGGCCTGTGAAGTAGCAGCACACTCCCCAGCTCCTTTCTGTTCTCAGTGGTCCTCAGGCATCTAGAGTATTCAGGGTCCCATCAGTGTTCCGAGGCAGATGAGACAGAAGCCAGTCCTTCAGGCACTCCTTCAAAAGTCAGAACATTAGATATACAGCCAAAACTTCTCTTTCCTTCCTCAGAGAGAAGCCAGGAGCTAGGAATTTCCTTCCAATAGTGTGGTGCTGTGACAGGTAGAGAAAGTATTGTGACAGGGTGTCATACATTTTTATACTGGCTTTGATGTGGCTTATTTTGCATTCATCTGAGGTGCAGGAGCCTCTTACTGGTTTCTGGATTTGTTCATAATGGGAATTGGTCCATGTATTGTCATTAAAATCAGTATTTCCATGGGAAGAAAGAGAGTCTGTGGCTTCCTTTTCTACCATCTTGCTAATGTCACTCTCAGTAATGTGCTTTTGAGGTCATGGCAACAGGATAAGGTAAAGCATTGCCACCAGGATTCCAAGCATGGAGCCCATCTAGAACAAACAGAAAGATGGATCCTGGTGATGTCATTTAGTCATTGAGTTCAAGCTGTGTCTAAAGTCTGCCCATGGGCTTCTTCATTTATTCAAATCAATAAATTCTTTTTTTGCTTAAACTGTTTGGGCTGAGTGTTCAGTTACTTACAATCTGAAAAGCCCTAAGTGGTAAGATTATGATGCAGGTTTTTAACTGTAAAGCATTCTCTAAAAGTGACTATTGCCTAATATGTTTTTTTTTCCCTCATTCCAGTGGTATCAAGAACTGTCGTAACCTATTTTCAATTTACCATTTCTACTCCCATTTTTTGCTGCTTTTATTCTGTGTGCACATTCTGCAGCCACATTATTCTGTCTTTCATCCTCAAGTGTATAATTATAAGCTGTCTTTTTTTTCATGGTATTCTTCATTTTTTCCTAAAAGGCCTTCCACCATCGCATGGCTATACAAAAGTTTGTCACACTCTGTGAACAAGATTAAATGCCTCCTTCCTGTGATAGTCAGAAACAACTCTCCAAGCTACTAAAATTGTGTTCACATTGTTACAATTCAATAATTTGGTATTTTTGATGAGTTGAGGAGTCTACTTGCTATCTCGGATGTTAAGACCCATGTCTGTTTATTTACACGCCCATTATTGAATGCTGGTGGACAAGCAATAAACATTAAGTGAATGAATACACAATGATCTCCTTAAGTGGAATATCGCAAGATGAATGCAAAAGTTTATAGTTAGCAAATTAGTCAGAGTTCAGCAAGTAAGTGAAAGAGTACAGAGAACTTCCTTGACCCTAAATTTATCTTGTACAGACTTTACAGAGGCTTCTTCTGCTTAATCAGGCATATGATTTTCATAGTTTTACAAAGCAGCATGGTACCCTGCTGGGTTTCTTTTCAAATCATGACAACTGGACCAGATTTGGCATCCTCAAAATAAAAATATATAAATTTCTTTGTACTATTTTATCTTGCCTAATGAAAAATCCATTTATTTGACCTTTTGTCTGTTGCTATAACTTACACTCTGGGATTTTAAAGAATGGTTTTCAGAGGAAACAGAGAGATGATTTCTCTCCATTTCATTCTAGCTAAAGTTAACCTAAGCATTTGGAGGTTTTTATTCCAGTTTTGTGCTGCTTTTATTTCTTTTCCTATGTTCATTCATCACCATGGATGCTCTGCTTGGAGAGAAAGGGGTTTCAGTTGCAGAACTTGCTTCCTGTTAATTCTTCCATTCCAAAATATTTTGGAAACAGATGCAATGACTTAAATATAATAATAAAAGTAAAATAATTATATACAGACAACTGAAGCCAAGTGAAAATAATTTTACAAAGTGAATTTCTGTTTTCCCTTTTATAGAATAGATATAGTAATCCTCACCTCTCTGCTTTCATCCATTAGTTTAATGAAGTAATATTGAGGAGGAAATTCATATGGTAATTTTACATAAGCAGGGAGATTACTGTATCTGTCCTCTGCTGCACCGTGACTCATTTTTTCATGTATTTCAGTGTCAGTGCTCTTTAAACATAACAAGTATGTATTGAAAGCATGTTACATGACATAAAACAGAAATTTGTTCTACGCCACACATACAGGCAGCATAACATATTGCCATTTTATTCAATAGGATTCAGAAGTGTATTTAGGAAATAGCTTGTAAAATTCTTTTCACTGGTTGAATAGCTTTTTGAGAGCACCAACTGGTTCCTAGTCATTTTTATTTTATTCACAGCACTAAGTTCACAGTGAATAATAAAAAAAGGTCAAATTAATGCACAAATGAATGTATTATAAGAAATAGTGTTAAGGAACACAAGATGTGCAAGCAAATTGAGCTTTATTAAATATATCTATAAATATTTGAGGGAACAGAAATGGCAAGCCAGCATTGGTGAGAGCACCATCCTATAAATAGCTTGATAAATGTGGTCGCTGGAGAAACTTATTTTAATGTCCTAATGGTATCAAAAACAATAAACAGAATCAAATAAAAATTAATAATAACAACCAAAGGAAATTGTCAGGCTTGACATGGTGCTGATGTATGGTGTGTTCATCCTGCTCCTTCTCAGGCGCCACTAACACGGCTGAATAGGATAGCACAGTTCTTCTCTTAAAGTATGTCTTCTGTACTAGTTGAACCTTTTTGCAGTCATGTCTATGTATAATTTAATTAAAAATATAAAGAAGGGCATCTAGGGCTCTCAGGAGCTTCGGTACTTGGGTTAGCAGGAAAATGCAAAGAGAAGACCTCTAAACTTGTGGAAACTATTTTCAGGTGAAAAACAAAACAAACAGAAAAAGGAGAACGAGAGATAGAAAGAGGTATCCGGAGACGGCTCAATCTGCCGGCCCTCCTTGGCGGACAGGGAACAGCGCTGCTCCCCCGGGGCCAGCTCGGAGGCACGGAGCGCACGTCCCAAACCTTGCTGGAGTTGGCTGACGCTGTTACCATGCCACTCCCAGTTCTGGAGAAAGAGAAATCAAGCCTTATTCCTGCACTTCCTAGTGGTATTTTTCGACTATTTTAGGACCTAGGGTTGAAATCGGAAAACAAGCTAATGTGGAGACTGAACCAATTTAACTACAGAGTACAGAAGCCAGCACAAAATATAATTTGTCTAGTTTTACCGAAATAAATGTTCCTGTGAACATAAACTTATTTGCATGCTAAGAACCTTGACTTTTACCAAACAAGATGACGGGATCTAGGAGGAGGAGAACACGGGTTTGTTTCTGTCTCTCACCGTTTCCGAATCCGGGGGCCTCTTCCTGCCCCAGTTCGTTCTCCCAAACAACTTTAGGAGACCCAGCACAAGTTCCAGTTGATTACTCTGCTTAGCCGAGAAATTGTAAATGATTTAGCCCGGCTTTGAGACCTCACCTTACATTTGCACATTTGTACTCATTTGTGCCAACAGCCAGAAATTCGCTGTGGTTTTAAGAACAATCCCGTAGTCCTGCCGCGCCGACACCCGGGGCGACCGCTCGTGTGAAGACGGACACCTGGTGGCCGACGTCTAGAACTGCAGCCCGGGAAAGGCCTGGATCTCGCTGAGGACGTCTCTTGTTTTCTTTTGTTTTTTCCCCCAGTTTCCCCCCTGCTTTCTGGGTACAGACTGCTGTTGGCGGTGGACATACTGCAGCTGTGTGCAAGTGAGTCTCAAGTTCAAGTCGAAAGATTTCCAGAACAGTTACATCAACTCCATGAAAGCTTCAGGTCACAAGTTCTCTAAATTATTTAGAAAGTCTACCAATGTAACAACATGTTATCAACTTTTAAAAGTTACTAAAATCTCTTAACCAAGAAGTTGAACAGGAGTCTCAGTGTTTGGGAGTAAAGTTTAATCTCCTCCTAAAAACTTCTGCACTTCCTCTGTCAGGATAATGAGCTTCTTTTTTCTTTGGGGAAGAAAAAGAAGTGTTGATTTCTTTGGCACCACAAAAACAAGCATCTTGAACTTCTAAATATGGTCCTGCCCCTTAACCGACCCTGCCTCATGTCTAAGTGCTTTCCTCCAAATTGAACTCTGCAAGACGAAAATACATAACTGAAAGAAATGGAAAGCCAAAAATCCCTCTTTCTTGTAGTTCCTGGCTCCTAGTTTTGTTCTCTTTCATTTTTAAGTTTTGAGATAAGCTTCTGGAAGCTTAAGAATAGTTCCCGAACTTTCTCAGGATACCCTTGGTTTCAGACAGGGAATGGAGGGAGTCCTATCATGTTGTTGCAGCAGTAATTGAGGAGGAGAGACACACATCAGAAAGACACAGTGTGTCATCCAATGGGTCACAGTGTCTGATAAAGGGACGTCCTACAGTGCTGGAGATTCCCTGATTTTCCCTTAAGCTGCCCCAGAAGAAGGCACAGCTTAATCTAATGGGCTGAATTCCGTGTGATATAATTATAGGCACTGCCACATCTGAAATGACAAGACATTGTGGTCAGCATGTTCTTTGCCTAACTTTTATTGGTCCTTGCTCTGTGCCCGGCTCTGTGCACAGATTGCCTGAAGTCACGCCACACCCGTCCTGTCTTCCTGCTTCTGTTTCTTGTTGGCCCTGGTGGACACTCGGTGGCATCCGAGGCCTGGCAAGTAGAGGACTGGAGTGTCCATGCTTAAGTCTAACACAGATCTCCCATCCTGTTTCTAACTCACACATGGATTCACACACACACACACACACACACACACACACACACACACATATTCCATATGTGAAAGCTAAATACTTCTCTGATATTTAGGGGCTGACTGGTCAGTGTTTTTACTTATCTCTGGAAAGGAGAATGGGAAAAGACATCCTTTGTTCCAAGAGAAGCACATTCATTTATGCTGCACGAAGCAGTGCACGGAATGACCTCTCTCCACCTCAGTCACGTCACTGAGAACTTTTGACAAGGATTAGGGAATACCTGAAGAAGAGTTTCCCTATAGTGACTATGAGAACTATTATAGCACAAGAGCCATTTAAATTTAGGTATACAATCCTCTTTATGAAATCCTTGTAAGCAAATGTATTTCAGGATTCAGAATTTTTCACATGGTAGATATAGTCCATGTTCCTGAATATTAGGGAATATGCCAATCGTGGACTGTAATAGAACCCCTAATTCAGCACATGAAGAGTTCTGTGACTGAATGTGTCGTGGTCACACTAAGGAGGATAAATGAAGACTACAAGTAGTCTAACATTCGTTCAGATCAGGTGTGGGCATCAAATAAATCTAATGCACAGGAAAAAACTTGTTTATCAGACTTTTTTGAATTTTAAGTGGTTGATAACAGACTACAGCTCTGCCTGTATGTGATGATAGAAACGCAAGTCATTCTTGTCCAGAAGTCTCCTGTAACTCCCTGTAGTAGGTAAGACAAAGTGTAAAAGGAAACTTGGTTTCATTTAACTCATTCCCTTTGCTCATCAAAAGTCAATACAGTCATCATAAAACTGAAACTTTTAGAGGAAAACATAGGAGACAATCTCCATGATATGGAGCAAGGCAAAGAGTTAGAAATGATACCAAAAGCATGATCCATAAAAAAAAGCAGAATTTTATCAAAACTAAAACCTTTTGCTCTGCTAAATCACTGTTAAGAGAATAAAAAGACAAGCCACTGACTAGGAAAAAATATTTTCAAATCTCATATCTAACAGAGAATTTGTATCCAAATTATGTAACAAACTCTGAAAACTCAACAACAAGGAATCAAACAACCCAATTAAAAATGAGCAAAGGACTTGCACAGATGCCTCACCAAGGAAGAGACAGTAGTCTCCCCTCCTCCGTGAGGGTTACATTCCAAGACCCCCAGTGAAACCATGAATAGTACCGAACCTTATATAAACTATGCTTTTTCTTATTTATTCATACTGGTAAAGTTTAATTTATAGATCACCACAGTAAGATTAATAATAATAACTAGTAATAAAATAGAACAATTATAACCATATACTTTAATAAAAGTTATGTGAGTGTGGTCTCTCTCTCTCTCAAAATATCTTACTGTGCTGTGCTCACCCTTCTTCTTGTGATGACGTCAGATGACAAAGTGCCTGTGAGGTGAGATCTCATGACAGTCGATCTGATAACCGAGATGGCTACTAAGTGACTAACACCGTATACAACGTGGATAAACTGGACAAAGGGATGAGTCATGCTCCATGGAGCAGGATGGCATAAGATTTCATCGCGATGCTCAGTGCACAATTTAAAAGCCTGTGAATTGTTTATTTCTGGAATTTCCCATTTAATATTTTCAGACTGCAGTTGACTGCAGGTAACTGAAACTGCAGAAAATCAAACCTTGGAAAAGGAGGACTATTGTATAAAGTACAAGAAAAGTTGCTCAACACCGTGAGCCATTCAGGTAATGGGCATTTAAACCATAGTGAGATAAAACTACCCACCTATTAGTATGTCTAAAATAAAAAAAAGTGCTGACAATACCAGATGTTGACAAGGATGCTGAGTAAGTGGAACTCACATACATTGTTGCCGGGACTGGAAAATGGCACGGCCACCTTGGCAACTAGTTGGCAGTTTCTTTATAAAGTCAGATGTGCACTTGCCGTATGACGTGGCAAGCCCGCTCCTGGGCATTTAACCCAGGGAAATGAAAACATATATTCACATGGAGATTGATGCACAAATATTCAAAGCAGCTTTATTTGTGGTAGCTCCAAGCTAGGAACAACTCAAATGTCCTTCAGCGTGTGAATGGATCAACAGCTGGGGCACACCATGTGGTAGAACACTACACTACTCAGCAAAGAAAGAACGACTGGAATGAATCTCAGACGTGCTGAATGAAAGAAGCCGGCGTCAGAAGACAAAAACAGAGTGACGGGGAAGACACTGGGGTTGCCAGGGACTGTGGCTGGAGAGGCCTGGCGATGCAGAGGCAGCATGGGGGAGTTCTGGGGAGCGATGGAGCTGTTCTGGCACCCTCACTGTGTGGTAACACAAATCTATGTGTTGAAATCCATAGAACTGTACATCAAAGAAAAAAAGTCAATTTTACTAAATGATAACTTAGAAAATAAAAATTTTTTAAAAAGCTAACTCATTCCTATTCGATTTCTATATTCACGGTCTGTTGTTTACCCCGTTTTTTATTAACCGATGACATCCTGTTTTAGCCAACGCCCCACATGGCTGGGAGGTGCGAGGCATGCGTGAGCCACTGTGGCTGCGGAGATGAGTCGGGCAGCGGCCCTGACCCTCGGAGCTCACAACCTGCGCAGGACAACGAGACAGCGACGTGAAGCGGTGACGATGGTTTGCGCCACAGAAACTCCCGGGCTGAGAAGGCACTGACTGCCAGGGGGCTGTAAGCACAGAGAATGTTTTCTTCTTAACTTGACCAAGAAGGAGTAATTATTGTGTTTACTGATTTCTTACCAAGTATTTTTTTTTGATAATTTTAAAGACTCCTTTGCTTTGATAAAAAACATTCAATTTAAAAAATCTCAACAGTTGATAGGAAAGGCGCCTGCTAAATTGTAAATGTACTGAGATGTGGCCTGTGACTAATTCCACTTATATATTCCAACAACTAGCACTCTGACACATAGAAGTCTCATCACTCATTAAATACTGATTACATAAATGAATGAAAAATGATGTCGTGAATGCAATATTTTAACCAATGCTAGTCTTTATAATATTATTTTTGTTTAGCTGGCATATTCATCAGTATAGCTTCTGTTGTTGTCACTTGGAGATGAAACATGCATTTTCATTAACATGTGTACAGTCCGTCCTTTTGCTGTTTGGGTGGCACTCCCAAGGGGAAAGTCCCTAAACATGAGTCACAGCGATTATTCACGTCCGGTGGCATCAGTCTTTGAAACCAATACCTACAGGAAATGAATGCCAGGAACGTGAATGCAGACGCTTTGAGAAGACCACCAGTCCTGCCGTGGTAAGTGCCTGGGCAGCTATTCAAGGGGGGTGTTTGCAATGCCGTGGAAACGGGGAAAGTGTTCTAAACCCAGAGTCCCAGTCTGGATATAAATGTGCTGACTGTGAGGAATCGGTTTCCTAAACTCAGCCTGACCTCAGTGTCCTCGTCTGGAGGTGAAGGTCAGCCACCACAGCCTGGTGTGAATGCATGACAGTGAAGGTCCTGGCTTATAAGAAGTCATTATTTTTATTCCTATCCAGGCAAAAATGAAGTTCAAAGTCAGAGTTGTATCAAGGTTCAACTTCTGTGATCAGTCAGACCATTTCTGTTTAGAAGGGAGTTTCCTAAAGTAAGTGCTAAGTATTTTAGGCAAAGAAACCCAGCTGTGAAAATACCGTCAACATCTGTACAGTTGTTTTATATGTGGATTTATTTTTACTTGCACTTACTTTAGAGCAATTCTTTGGAGAGAAGTTCCTCTTCCCTCCTCTCCTTCCTCATGGCTGCCTCTTGCTGCCTCTCGTGGGTCTTTTGACAAATGACAGTCTCTTGTGCTAATACTTACGGGTCACAAGTGTTCTGCATCACGGCACACCCTTGACTAATTAGCATTAATAAGTGATACTGGGAGAAAGAACCCTGGCGAAAGAGCAGCAGGCCTGTTTTTGCCAAATTGGAATTGACCCAGCTAACAAAATGTTCAGTGTACTTTCTTACTCTCCTGCCTCTTGTGTGTTCCTGTTGCCTAAACATACATTTCTGACATGAAGTCTTGGACAGCCCATGGGGTACACGGCCTTGAATATGTTTTGTCCCCAGGGTATGGGGTCTTCATTTGTTTAATAAACTTTTTCTAAACTGTCTACTGTGTGCAGGCCATATGGGGACTAAGACATAATCTGTGCCTCCTTAACCACTTTAAGATGTTTTAACAGAGCTATAGCAAACATTTATCTAATTATACATTAGTTATCAGGCACCTGCTGTGTGCAAGGCACTGGGCAAGGTACAAATGGTAGAGCCTTCCAGAACGTGTAGGATTTCAATAGGTAGGAAGCCAAATACAGCAGGACAGGTAGGCTGGGCAGCAAAAGGAAAAGCTCAGATGCAGGAAAGCAAAGGCCAATTGGGGGCTCCGAGTAGAAAATACAAAGAAAAAGGGCATCCTGGGACCTTCTGGGTCTAAACCCAAAAGGGTTGAAAGCAGGGTCTCAAGGAGATATTTGTACATACGCCAATGTTCATAGCAACTCCATTCATAATAGCCAAAACGAGGAAGCAACCCAAACATCCATCAGTGGATGAATGGAGAAAGAAAATAGTATATAAATAAGTGGAACTGCCTTAAAGGAAATCCTGCCACATGCTACAGCACAGATGAATCTTGAGGACAGTATGGTAAGCCAGACACAAAAAGAAAATACTGTATGATTCCACTTATACGGCATAGTTAAGAGTAGTCAAAATCACAGAGACAAAGTAGAGTGGTGGTTTGCAGGGGCTGCAGGGAGGGGGAAAGAAGAGTTATTGTTCAATAGGTATAGAGTTTTGGTTTTCCAAGACTAAAAGTTATGGAGATGAATGGTGGTGATGGTTGCACAACACTACGAATGCGTTTGGTATCATTGGACTGTACACTTAAAATGATTATGATAGTAAATTTTACATTATGTGTATTTTACCACAATAAAAAATTGGAAAAAGAAAGGGTATAGTGGAAAAACTGAGGATTCAAATGTTACCTCTTTCCCTTACACACTCTGAGTCTCAGTTTCTTCATATGCAAACTAAAAATAGCAATTGCACTTTTAAGAGTTCCTGTAGGTGTTCAAGATAATGTATGGAACCAACCTAACACGTGGCAGGCAGTTAGCAAATGATAGATATTTACAGCATGTTGGTTGGCCTATAGCAAACAATTTATGAAGGAGAGCATGCAAAATGAGGTGTGAAGACAGTTTGCACCTCAAAAGAGTGCCTTGAATGCCTATGTATAGAAGTTGAGCTTTATTTTGCGAACAGTGAGGAGCCATTGATGGTCAGTGGACAAGAGTGCCGTGATCACAGGGCTGTTTTCACAGCCACGAAGAGCAGATCAGGAGCAGGAAGAGAAAGAGCTCAGACCAGATACCTGGCAGTTGCTGCAGTGGTTCTGCTAAGAAAATGGGAAGGAGGGGTTCATTTGGGGATGATGGCACATGGCTATCAGAACATTTTTATTCTATTTTAAATAAAATTCAAAGTTATATCAAGAAACTTCCAGATAGGACATAAATAAATTAATGCTATTTCCATCGTTGATCGATTCCCCGTGTTTTATCCAATATTTCAGTGAGCACTGTGTGTTTGGGGACAAAACATACATGTGAGGTGGCATCCCTCCATCAGTGATCACCTGTGTGCTAACAGAAAGCAAGCCCACGATTTCATCAACGGCAGATCCGACGGCGCCTCCGTTCTGGGGAATCTGCTGCCAAGAAACCCGCCGGCTTTCAAGGGTACACAGAGATCAGAGTGAAAAGGGACAGGAATAAATATTTTGGAACCAAGTCCCCTCAAGGCCTTTCAGACATTTTGACATTTAAGCACATTTTGAGGGGAAAAACATAATGTCCCAAAAGAGAAAATCATCAAATAAAGATGTGTTTAAAAAAACGGTGCAGCTGCTAGGATCATATATTTAAAGGTTGTTTAATGACATGAAAAAAATGCTCATGGTATATTAATTGAGCTAAGCTAGGTGACAATTGTTAGGATATCATTTTTGTTGCAAAATTAAACATATAAAAACAACATTTATGTATTTAAGTAAAGAACTGCAAGAGCGCATGTTAAATTTTTAACAGTGGTTGTCTGTGACTGAAGAAATTATGCTAGTTTTAAATGAGTGACTACGAACTGCTAGCCTAGGACTACATTTGCTTTGTAGACATTTTTCTTTGCCCAGCCTTTCCCACCCTTTACTATCCCACTTTCCATATTATCTAAGGACCCTCCTGCTCTGTATATTTACGTTACCTGCCTGAGCACTGTAGGTGTTCATGAGTGAAGTTTTCAACTTTTCTACACTCTTCTACAACAAAAAGTTTTTAATTTTTATCATTAGAAAAAGTTTGACTAATTAGCATGAATTTTCAGTCTGCACATTATAGATGGAAAACATAATTTTCTCATTTTAAAAAATTGTTAGGTAAGTTATTCCCCTCCTGCTTCCCTGAGACCTGGGACACGATAGGTGGCAGCACGCTTTCTAATGTCCCGGACCGGAAGCATCAGCTGACAGCTCAGGCTGTGACAAGCCCTACCTCAGACCCTGTTCTGAAAGCCTCCGGACATTCTGGTCTTAAACATGGCGGAGAAAGCCAGACGAAAAGATTGACCCATGCATGATTGTCAGTACTTTTTTAAAGTGTGAAAATGATAAAATTATCACTCAGTAGATACAATTTTGGGATACATAGAATCTTTGAAAATGTGAGTTCTCTGAGTGAGGAAAATCACTGAAGTCTTTGGTAGTGGCACATTCAGTATCATCTATTCAATCCAAGAACTTTATTTTACCAATGGGGAAATCAATGAACCAGCACATAACGAAACCAAGCAGGACTGCACTGCAGGCACGCTGGCGAGAGCGCCGTCCACAGCCAGGCCTCGCACGGCGGGCGCCCACGCGCTGCAGCCTCCTGCAGTCCGCGCAGCAACCTGCACGGGAGGAGTTACTTCCGCCACAGCATTTGTTCAGTTTCCAGATACATTCCCGGAGAGGTGCAGCAGCAGCAGCAGCATTGGGTTTAGGGCTGATGAAGCCCTTGGTGATCACCTTTTCCAATGTCCACATTTTACACGTGAGGAAGCAAAGTGCCACGCACACTGCATGACTTGCCCAAAGTCTTCAGCTTCTAGGACTAAACTTCAGCCTCTTGGCTCTATGCCCAGAGTTTTTTCATCACATTATGTTCCCTTCCTGTGTGAACTGAAATATAAATAAGTTCAATAACTAGAATTTTGATCCAATAGAGTAGGATGATATGAAGGAACTTTTTACTGATAAAGTCAGAAAAACCATTACTGAAAAAATGAAGAACGTACTTAAAACTTCACATCAAGGCCTTCCAGTTAATGAAAATGAAGAACTAATGACATTTAGATTCTATTCTTTAGAAAATACAAACTACAAATCTTATTCAAAAATAAATAGATAAGCTCAATAACCCTATACCTATTAAATAATTGTATGTAAAGTGAAAAACCTTCCTATAAGAAAACTCCAGACCCAGAATGATTTCATTGGTAAATACAAGGGTTGGCAAACTATGATCCTTAGGCCAAATCTGACCCCCACCTGTTTTTCTACAGCCCACAAGCAAAGAAAGGTTTTCACATTTTCAAATGGTCATGGAAAAAAATTCAAAGAAGAATTCTTGACATGTGACAGTTATGTCCTGCAGATTTCAGTGTTCATAGGTAAGGTTTCCCGGGAACTCAGCCGTGCCTGTCCGTTTACGTCTTCCTGTGGCTGCGCTAGCCTACGGTGGCAGCATAGTATCGCTGGGACAGAGGGGCGTGGCCTGTAAAGCCTAAAGTGTTTAATGTCTGTTATTTCACAAAGGGAGTTTTCTGATTCTTGAGTTCTACTAATAAAGGAATAAATAATACCAACTCCACACAACTCTTCCAGAAAACAGAAAGGAACACTTCTCAACACATTTTACGTAGTGACCAAAATATATGCATGACATATATTAATACAAGGGCCCCTTGGTATCGATGGCAGATTAGTTTCAGGACTCCTGTGGATACTGAAGTCTGAGGATATTCAAGTCCCTGATTATCAAATGTCCCAACATTTTCACATGATCTGCACACACCCTCCCACGTACTTTAGATCATCTTTAGATTACTTATGATACATAATGCCATGGAAATGCTATATGAATAGTTTATATTTTTATTTCTATTATTTTTTATTGCTGTATTGTTATTTTTATTGTTATTTTTCTGAATATTTTAAAGTCATAATTGGTCATATCCACAGATGTGGACTCCCCAAGATACAGAGGGCCAACTGTACACTGAAAACTATAGCACACAGCTAAGGGAAATTAGAAACATAGAAACAAATGAGTCCTCATGAATTGGAAGACTCAATATCATTAAAATATCTATTCTGCCCAAATTGATCTATAGATTCAATACAATCACAATCAAAATCCCAGTAAGAGTTTTTTATTTGTGTGTTTGTTTTCGTTGTGTTTTGGTAGAATTGCTAAGCTGATTTAAGAATTTATAAGGGAGTACCAAAGACCCAGAATGGCTAAAACAATTTTGGAAAAGAAACAAAGTTGGAGTTTTTACATCATAGAATTTCAAGTTTTATTATAAAGCTAAAATAATCATGACAATGTGGTCAAGGCAGAGGGTAGCCCACAGATCAGTAAAACAGAATAGAGAGTCCAGAAATGGTAACACACGTATTGGAACAATTGTTTTTCAACAGAGGATCCAAGGTCATCCAATAGAGAATGGAGAAAGGATAATCTTTTCAAAACTGGTGCTGGAACAATTGGATATCCATATTAAAATAAAAGAAGGAAGGAAAGAAGGAAGGAAGGAAGGAAGGAAGGAAGGAAGGAAGGAAGGAAGGAAGGAAGGAAGGAAGGAAGGAAAGAAGGAAGGGAGAGTGGGAAAAAGAAAAGAAAGAAAGAAAGAAAAGAAGAAAGGAAAAGAAAAAAGAAAACAAAACAGAAGAAAAGAAAAGAAGGAAGGAAGGAAATAATTAATGATTTATATCTGCTCTCTTCCTTCCTCCCTTCCTCTCTCCCTCTGTTTGAGTACAAGAGAAAACATGTCTCCAGAATACTCTTTTGGGTAATGAATAGGTTCCTACTAGGAGAGACAGGCTGTGACTACAGATGAGGCAGACACTGACTGCAGAACCAGAGAGCTTTGTCTTTATTGTAAAGGAAATAGGACGCACTGTGAAAGTTTTGAATGGAAATGTGCCATAACTGGAAGGGCATCTTAGGGAGGACATTTAGACTGAAATGCGTAGGGTGGATTTAAGTATGAAGAGACTAAAATTATGGAGGGGAGTACGGGAGTTTTTACGTACTCAAGGCATGAACAAACACAAGCTGGGACAGAGTGGCATTTGGGGACATGTCCCCTGCCTTCCAGGGGCTGACAAAGCCTGCGAAGAACTGAATGACACATACGAAACCAAAAGGCTATTTCATGACAAAATTGGTCAAGCAGGAAAGGAACTCCAGGGAGAG
Source organism: Avahi laniger (assembly GCA_963575035.1). Classification (NCBI taxonomy): domain Eukaryota; kingdom Metazoa; phylum Chordata; class Mammalia; order Primates; family Indriidae; genus Avahi; species Avahi laniger. Next base: position 100,153 of record CAUYSK010127504.1, read on the forward strand.
GAAGATTAGTGAAGAATCAGAGTTGAGGAGGACCTCACGGAGGCAGTCAGATTTAATTTGTGCCTTAAAGCAGATTGGAATTGAGATGCACGTATTTGTATAACCGCATGAAAAAGGAAGAGCCCTAGGCAGGCATTACAGAAAAGTAAATGCGACACTGTGGTTCTCGAGAATCCAAAGAAGAAAGTTTCAGTTTGATTTTATTTTAACAGAAGTATGGTAGGCAGAATAATAATGGTTTCCCCAAAGCTTTCGTCATTCTAATCTCAGAACCTATGAACATGTTACCTTGCATGCAGAAGGAATTTTGAAGGTGCGATTAGGGTTAAGGACTTTGAGATGGGAATATTATCCCAGATTATTTTGGTGAATCCAACCGAATCGCATGAGTCCCTATAGTTCTGGGATGCTAGAAGTCCAACAGATGTCTCCCTCTTAATAACAAGTTTCTGACTGCTGGTCTCCAGTTATGTCCCCTGACAATTCCTCTATTTTTTGCACTCACTTGCCTTTGAATTTTGGGCCAGACTTGTGCCTGCCTTTAATCTATAGAATGTGACAGAAATGATACTCTGAACTTCTAGATCCAAATCTTAAAAGGACTTCCAGTGCCTACCTCCTGGCTTGTAGAATCTAGCTGCTATGCTATGGCAGCATGGTAGCCGTGGAGAGGCCGGCGTGAAGAAAAACAGAGGCCCTCGACCAATAGCTCCAGCTAAGCTTCCTTTTCGGTACCCAGCACCGGTTGTCAGCTACGTCATTGACTTTCCAGCCATCCTAGCAGGAAAGCATGTTACGCAGTAATAGGTATTCGAGACGGGATTATTTTTTTAAAGTTTCTTTTTTACACTTTTTAAAAATTTTTATATTTTCTTCCACAAACATATATTTACTAAATTGTAAGCACTTTGATGACAAGGACTCTATCTTATCTGCATTAGTATTCCAAGGATTAGCCCATTCCTGGCACATAAAAAGTGTTCAAAACTATTAAAGGAATGAAGAGCGAGTGAATCAGGACTTAACCAGTAATCAAAAAGAAAAAAACATACCGTGTATTAAAAATATAATAATTAATATAAGTGAAGTGCACAGTTAAACTTGGAATCAGAATTTTCACTTGGGGCTTTTACGCAAACTAAACTCTCAATATTGTCATTAAAACTAAGTAATGAACACCACCACCTCACCCCAACCCTAGCATGCACTGGTCATACGTCTTAATTCTTATTCCCAAGGCAACTCCGTTCTTAGGTCATGTTGTGTATCTACGTGTGTTCTCTTCAGCAGCTCTGAATATACTCTGCAAAGCATTTTATAGGGAGCAGCTCAAATGGTTATGTTTCTGGTTGACTTTTCCATCAGAAAAAAAGTGAGCTTGTCTTAAGACATTTTTGGAAATAAAATGTTGTGCTGTGATTGTTGGAAATAGTGTTCGTCCATACGTTTTAAACAGGAATCTCAGAAGTTTTTAATTACCGTATATTATTTCCTCCCTATAAGGCTCTGAGCTCGTAAGAAAAAAATAATAAGAGAGTTCTACGACTGTGGTTAGTGTGGTAGTGAGGCCCATTGTGAACTCTCGCGTAGAATATAAACCTCTGCTGACCACATAAAATTCCTGGCATCCGGGAAGAGTTTTGTAGAAAGAGAGAACTACATTCGCTTCCAAAATAGTTATTCTATTGAGAACTCTAAGTCCCCAATCAGTTTTAAAAGACTAAATCCAAAGAAAGTTGACACGGTTCGCATTTTTTAAATTAAAGAACAATTTTTACTCCTTTTATAGGTGACAAGAGTATTGTAGTGCTGTCTTATTAGTAGTGAATAATTCTACAATACATAAATAGTTCACTTTATAAAAATATTTTAGGCGATAGTGCCAGATCAGGATGGAAATTCAAACACTTAAAACAGCTGAACTTCCCATCAGAAAAGAGCTGCCATACTAGCCAGATGCGGACAATCTGATAATAAAAACTTTTGACACTTGAGAAGAGAGAGTATCAGGATGGTCACTCAGACTTGAAAAAAATAAAGTGACAGGGGCAAGGCTGATCCTTTGTATTTTTTAAGCCTCTATTTTGTTTAATTTTGCTCTGATCTTCATTATTTTTTTCTTTACACTAATTTTGGGTCGGTTTTCTAGTTCCTTCTAGTTTTTGTTTTCCTAATTCCTTGAGGTGCATCATTAGGTCATTTATTTGAAATCTTTCTACTTTATTGACACAGACATTTATTGCTATCAACTTCCTTTCTAGCACTGCTTTTTCTGTATCCCATATGTTTGAAATGTTGTGATTCCATTTTCATTTGCTTCTAGAAATTTTTTGATTTTTTTCTTAATTTCTTGATTGACTTAATGGTCATTCAGGAACATGTTGTTTAATTTTCATGTATTTGTAGTTCCCAAAGTTCCTTTTGTTATTAATTTCCAGTTTTATTTATTTGTGGTCTGAGAAGATACTTGATAGGATTTTGATTTTTAAAAATTTTTAGAGGCTTGTTTTGTTTCCTAACATATGATCTATCCTGGAGAATGTTTCATGAGCTGATGATAGGATTTTGATTTTTAAACATTTTTAGAGGCTTGTTTTGTTTCCTAACGTATGATCTATCCTGGAGAATGTTTCATGAGCTGATGAGAAGACTGTGTATTCTGTAGCTGTTAGATAAAATCTTCTATATATGTCTGTTCTGTCCATTTGGTTTAGAGTTCAGTCTAAACCCAATGTTTCCTTGTTGATTTTTGTCTAGATGATCTGTACAATGCTGAAAGTGGAATGTTGAAGTTCTCAGTATCATTGTGTTGGGGTCTATTTCTCTCTTTAGCTCTAATAACATTTGCTTTATATATCTGGATGGCCCAGTGTTGGGTGCATATATATTTACAACTGTTATATCCTCTTGTTGAATTAATCATTTTATTATTATATAATGACCTTCTTTGTCTCTTTCTATGTTTTTTTACTTCAATTTTGTCTGATATAAATGTAGCTACACCTGTATGCTTTTGTTTGCAGCTTGAGTGGAATATTTTTTTTTATTCCTTTACTTTTAGTCTATTTTTGTCTTTACAGATGAAGTCAGTTTCTTGTAGGTAGCATATAGTTAGGTCTTGGTTTTGAAAATCCATTTGGCCAGTCCGTATCTTTCTTGGGGAATTTAAATTGTTCACATTAAAGGTTGTTATTGATAGGTGAGGACTTACTCCTGTCATGTGTCAATTGTTTTCTGATTATTTTGTATATCTTTTGTTCCTTTAATCCTCTTTTAGTATTTACATTTATATAAATTTGGTGGTTTTCTGTTATGGTAATGTTTGACTCCTTTTTCTTTTTCATTTGTGTATCTGCTCTCCCTGTGAGTTTTACCCTTTCATATGTTTTCTCGATGGTAGATATTGTCTTTTCACTTCCAGATGTAGGACTTCCTTAAGCTTGTCTTCTAAGGTTGGTCTAGTGGTGATGAATTCCCTCAGTTTTTACATATCTGGAAAAGACTTTATTTCTCCTTCATTTTTGAAGTGTAACTTTGCTGGGCAGGGTTTTTTTGGCAGGTTTTTTTTTTTCTTTTTTTTTTCCTTCAGCACTTTGGATGACAGGTTTTTGAGGTTTTTTTCCTTTAGCACTTTGAATATATCAGCCCATTGTCTCCTGGTCTGTACGATTTTTGCTGAGAAATCCACTTAGACTGATGGGATTCCCTTACATGTGACTTGATGCTTTTCTCTCCCTATTTTTAGCATTATCTCTTTGTGTTTGACTTTTGAAAGTTTGACTATAATGTGCTTTACAGAAGAGCTTTTTGGGTTGAATTTATTTGAGAATCTTTGAATTTCCTATATCTGGATGACTTGGTAAGTGTTTAGCTATTCTTTCATTAAACAGCTTTCCTGGAATACCTAAAATTTAAATGTTTGGTCACTTTTTGGTGTCTCATGTCACATAGACTTTCTTCATTCTTTTTTGTTCTTTTTTATTTTTCTTGTCTGATAGGGTTACTTCAAACAACTATTCTTTCAGTTCAGAAGTTCTTTCTTCTACTTGATCTACTCTATTCTTGAAGCTCTAAAATGTATTTTTTATTTCATCATTGAATTCTTTAGTTCTAGGGCATCTGATTGGTTCTTTATTTTTATGATATCTATCTTTGTTGAATTTATTCAGATCATTAATTGCATTCCTGATTTCTTTACATTGTCTATGTGTGTTTTTTTGCATCTCACTGAGTTTCATTAATATTATTTTTAATTATATTTCAGGCATTTCATGGATTTTCTTCTTTTTGGGATCTATTACTAGAGTGTTATTTTGTTCCTTCAAAGGTGCCGCATTTCCTTGCTTTTTTTATGTTTATTGTGTCCTAACATTGATATCTGCACAGCTAGTGTAATAGTCACTTTTTCCAATTTTATGGTTTGGCTTTTTTGGGTCATGACTTTTTCCTGTAGATGTACCTGTAGTGTTGGTTGGGTAGGGTGCTTTGGTTTTGGTTCTGGGTGGATACAATAGTGTGGTTTCCATATGATTTTTTTGACTGTTATCAGCATCAGTGGTATTTGTGTTCCTCAGTGGTTTAGGCTGTGGTTGTTCCTGGAAGCTGTGGTGAGGCTTTGCTGGGGATAGGATGCCAGATTTGCCAGTCCTCGGGCACCAGCGGTGGTGGCAGGGGGCCCAGAATGCTGGACCTTGGGGTCCTGTGCAGTGTGTGGGAGTGCTAGCTGTGGCAGGTTTGTGTGGGTTGGTCCTTAGGCTGGCAGGAGGTGTGCTTGGGTGCCATTGGTAGCAGCAGTGGGCAGAGTGGGCCTAACCTCAGGCCCCTGAATGGTGTTTGTGGGTGTCAGAGGTTGTGAGTGAAGTGGGTCAATTCCCAGGCCCCTAGATGATGTGCTCAGGTGTCAGTGACGGTGGCAGTGGGCAGGACAGACGTGTTCTGAGGCCCCAGATGGAATACACAGGCGCTGGAAGAGTGAGCTTGGTGAGCCCATTCTCAGGCCCTGGGACAGTATCCAGGCAAGCTGGTCCCCAGGCCTCCTGAAGGTGTGTGCAAAGTGTGCATTATTTCTGCTACTGGAGGGGAAAGGGTTGCTGTCAGTAGCAGCAGTCTCAGGCAGGCAGCTCTTAGGCTCTGGGGAGCATGTGCTTTGGCTCCCTTTGTCCTCCCTAGGCAGCCTCTCTGATGTGCTGTACTGCCTGTTCCCTGGGGTATAGGACACTTCATGAGCTAGACTGCTGGGGACTCAGTCGCACTGCTGGGTCCAGCCAGCATTGAGATGCTGCAGTTTTCTGGGTGAATGTGGAGTAATGTTAGTGGGGCTCCGGGGATAAGGACGTGCAGGGGCTGTTGGGACCCAGAGAAGCATATGGCCTGGTGGGGTCTGGGCTTTTAAAATGATGTCATACTTTAGCTGCTTGGATCTCAGGGGATGTGTGAGACCCAGTGCAAACTCCCTCTCTGGAACCATGCTATTACATGGACTCCAGGCAGCTCCCTATACTAGCCTTAGAGCCCAAGAGGGCCAACAGGCTTTCCTGTGACGAAGACTGCAGGAGTCTATGGTGGGAATGTGGACCACTTGGGATTTCTTGCTTACTTTTTCCCCCTCAGTGCAAAGTTCCTCCTGGCTCTGAGCTGATCCCGGCCAGGCCAGCTGCTTTGCTTCCCTCCCATTCCACGCCCCAGAAGTTCCCTGTTATTTTCCTGATGAATCCCAGTGTCCTCTCTTAGATGCTCTATTTGAGGTGTGGTTATCTGTTCACTGTTTGGTCTTTCTTTCTGCAGGAAGCAAGTGCCAGGCACCGCTAGTCAGCCATTGTTGAAATTGGCTTTTTCCCACATCGGTAAAAGATGGTGCAGAATACAACAACTATTAGTACAGCCAGTACAACGGGTTTCACTGCCTGATTTGTGCTAAGGGTGGACAGGTTTGTCAACATCTCTTTTGCACTGTCAGTACAAAAGTCAACACAGTGAAAGGGCAAATCGTACTTTAAAATTATTATGACAATAGTTTCTTAAGGATCCCAGGTCTCTTATGGAGCATACTTTGAGGGTATGCTCAAAGTACGAAGTATTCCAGGTAAGGGCTGTCCCAGCTCGTCACTGCTGTAACCAAGGACACAGGTCCTTTCTGTACTACTGCCTCCACGAGGTTAGTGTTGCCCTAAAAGTGTGAAGAAAGGCTGATGCCTTCTGTGTCGTCCACGTGGCTGCCCGCAGCAAACTGGCTTCTCCCTGGTTTGCTCATAGATTGAAGAAACCACTATTTCATCTTTGGCAGAGGCTAAGAGAAACGTAGCTCAGAATTCCACTGTAACTTCTTCCACAGAAACGTTTGTAAATAAACTATTTTAAAATAAATACTAATATACAGTAACTTGTAAGTGGTCCAAAATTTATACTGCATCCCATGACTTACCACCTTGGTTATGGAGCTACTATGCCTGGGATGAGGAGGACTCTAGAATTGCCCGATATAACCCCTCCTTACTATCAGAAAGGAGACCAAGCGATAAGTATGATTATAGAAAGTGATATCAAAGTTACATTTCTTGAGTACCTGAATTTGGATGTCACACACATTACTGTAACCAGGTAGTCTTCTGCTCTTCTTTTTGTTTCTTTGTTTTTTAATTGTGGCTAAAAAAAAAAATACTTGGCATAATGTCTTTGAATTTCATCCATGTTGTAGCATATGTCAGAATTTCCTTTCTTTTTAAAGCTGAATAATATTCCATTTTATGTATATGTCACATTTTTAAAAATATATATTTTAGATTTTAACCACTTATTAGATGTATGATGTGTCACTATTCTCTCCCATTCCATAGGTTGCCTTTCCACTTTTGATTTTGCCCTTTGCTGCATAGAAGCTTTTTAGGCCCTGCTTGCCAATTTTGGTTTGTTGTCTGTGCTTTTGGTCTCATAGCCAATAAATCATTGCCAAGACCAGGGACAAAAATCTTTCCCTCTATGTTTCCTTCTAGGAGTTTTATATCTGGTTTTACATTTAAGTTTTTAATCCATTTTGAGTTGATTTTTGTGTAAGATAAGGGTCCAATTCATTCTTCTGCATTGAGTATCCAATTTTCTCCACACCAGTTTTGGGAGACGTCTTTTCCCTGTTGTGTATTCTTGGAATCCTTGTTGAAGATCATTTGACCTTACATGTGTGGGTTTATTTCTGGTCTCTTTATTCTGTTTTATTTGTCTATATGTCTGTTTTTATGCCAGTGCCATACTTATGTGATTGCTGTAACTTTTTAATATGTTTTGAAGTCAGGAAATATAAGGCTTTCCCTGTGTTCTTCTTTTCAAGATTGTTTTGGTTATTTGGGGTCATTTGTGATTCTATATGAATTATAGTGTTATTTTTTCTATTTCTGTAAAGAATGCCATTGGGATTTTAATAGAGATTGAATTGGATCTGACATTGGATTAGACATTTTAAAAATATTAAGTCTTCTAATACATGAACATGAGATGTCTTGTTTATTTTTGTCTTCTTTAATTTCTTTCAGCCATGTTTTATAGTTTTCAGTGTACAAGTCTTTTGTCTCCTTGGTTTAGTTTATTCCTGTTTTTTTTTTTTTGATGCTATTATAAATAGGATTATTTTCTTAATTTCCTTTTTGGACTGTTCATTTTCCCTGCCTTTAAAAAAAATTCTTCCCAGTGCCAGAAAAGGGAACTATCTGCAGCTTCTTTCTTAGAATCCCACGTTTGAAGGGACTTGAAGATGTGACCCTCTCATTCCATAAGAAAATTAACTAGTCATTACTTCTTGTGATCCCCAATATGCTGGGAGATCAGAGAGGTCTTCCTACTGTCCCAAGGTCCTTATTTTGAAAGTCCTTGCAAATACCAATCGTGAGTACATACACAGAGGGGGCAGGGCTTGGGAACTTTATAAGTTGCCTTCTAAATTTAGACATGACTCAGTCTTCAGTTTATTCTTCTTCATTGTGGGAACTTCATTCTGGTGATTTGTAGAACTTTTCTTTTAAGTTGTGGTATTAAAACAAACACATCAAAGAAACGAAGATGTCACAGTTTGCAGCAGGCATCGTGCTTTGTCCCTGCTGGTCTCTGGGGTGCTTGCAGTGGCACGGTAACTCCCCCTCCTCCCCAAAAGATTACACCTGAAGCTATTTTTTTTTCTGACTGTCTTCGGACTTGGTTCTTGGAAGGGAGCCATCGCTGCCTAACTTGGTCACTTGGTACTGCTGGTCTCAATGTTACTGAGTGTGGTATGAGGTTGCCTCTCAACAGGGGAGACAGGCCAGGAAACTGCCTCGCCAGGAGCAACAGCTGAGGGGGTCTGGGAATGCAGGGAAATATCTGGGAACCTGTCAGCTGCCTGGAAAGAGCTGTTAAAGCTCCCCACACCAGCTCTGAGAGTCACCTGGGGTTGTGGCAAAAGTAGGGGGTATCACTGCCCCTGCCAGAGACTGCTGTGCAGAAAGTCCTGGAAAGGCACGCCACAGGCACAACTCTGGGTCTTTCTAGAAAACAGTCTGTCTTAGGCTCAGAACAGTTTTGATTATTTTACCTATACAACCTAAGTGTCAGCCTAGAATGATTCAGGGAGACACAATTGCATCAACCCTTCTTTCGTTTTTTTTCTTCTTTAATCAAAAGCACACATGCACACATACTGACAACAAACAAATAGAAACCAGTCTTATTTACTTTCTCATTGCAAAAATAACATATAATCCTTATACAAATTTCTAAAATACAATGAAGTACATAGTAATAATTAATCACAACAATAACAGCAACAACAAAAAACGTAGTTACAGTTCCATCACTCAAAGATAAGCACTTGAGATGTTTTGCTACATTGTCTGTCTAGCCTTTCTTTTTTCCCCTTCACGTTTTTGAATCCTCAAATTGTTTTATAACGTATAAAACTGTCCAGTAAACATTTGCCCAAGTTATTAAATGGTCTACTATCATCACATTAGCCACATATTATCTCTTCACTCAATGAAATGAGTTTTATTTCCTTCTCAAATGATTTAAGCTTCCTAAGAGTCAGTTTTCTTATCTGTATAATGGGCATACTTATTGAAGATATTTCAAAGAGTCATTAAAATCAGCAGCAGAGCATCTGCCGTAGTAACCACTGAAAAAGTGTAATTTCTTGGTGTTACTTTTACCACTTCTTCTAATACTAGAGTTTATTTAATTGTTCCCTATTGTTGCATTTTCAAAGCACTCCTTTTTACAAATCAAAAATTTTTTAGACTAAATAACTAAAATAGATTTATAGGATCAAACTTACAGAATCAAGGATTTTAACTGGAAAATTCTTGACTATTTTTTATTGCTTGGTAAACACGATCTGAATATCTCTATGAGTATGGCACTGTGCTAGATGCCAGACTTTATGTAGTGCACACACAGGAAACATAAATGGACTGAAAATATATTAGCTTATAGAGCTTCTCTTGATTTTTTTAAAAAAGTATAAAGCAATAACCAAAATACACTTTCTATAGTATTCTAAGGAAGGCTTGGTTGTTTATGCTGAACTGCTAAGAGAATAGGAAGAAAATGTATACTTGGCTTGTGTACATTACTGTGAGCATCTGAGCATTAAGCACCACTCTATCAAACACAAACCCGATTCATTTCCAGTTCCACTACACTGTTTCTGCACAGACATAGATCACGAGATGAAGTTAGCGGGGAGAGGCACAGATAGATTCCTGGAGCTGTGCAGAGGTCCTTGAGGTAGTTATAAGGCTCCTGATACTCATTATGAGAGAATAGATATGAAGATAAATTAGATGTAAATCTTTTCCTTAACTGTCAGCATTTAGCAAACTGATAAGAAAATTGTAAGAATGATTAAAGAACTCTAACTGAAGTGCTATAGTTGTTGAGAGTAGGGATGATAATAAATTTTACATCCAGAGAGTAAGAAAAGGCTTAACTTGAGTCCCAGAGGGTGAACAGAATTTGGATTTGAGTGGGTGAGGGCACCGCACTCCAGACCAGGAGAATGGAATGAGAAAAGGCAAAGGAAAGTGAATTATGAGTGGCAGGTATGGAAAGCAGTGAACAGCTCGGCTTGGCCAAAGAAAAGAGTGTGGACACCAGATGATAAATGCTTTTACTGTGCACTGACTATGTGATAACTCCTGAGCAGAGGGCTTGATGTAACAACTTGTTTGAATTCTACAGCGCTGTGATAGACCATATGTATCATGCCCCTTTTACATATTGGGATGATAGAGTCCCACTGAAGACTTTAGGCAAGAAAAAATGGCTCGTTTGGAGATGTGCTCCCAGAAAATTAACTTGATGGCTATTTTCCAAAGGGAGAACAGGAGGATCTCAGGAGGATTGTTGATGGAGTTGGTTTGGAACATACTAGGTTTCTAGAACAGCCAGAAGTAGATCTCTAGCAGACTACAGGAAACAGGAGATTAGAACCCAAGAGACAAAAATTTGCAAGTAGAAATGCAGTAAGAGTTAAGAATAGACCAGTAACTAAGCGCATTTCGCAGAACCGGTCACTGCATAAGGCTGCATCACAGAGACATAACAGGCCAAGCAAACTCCCAATTTCTGAAGTTACAGAATTATTTGAAACTTATTATCATACAACCGTTTAGCTCAAAATTATGTTTAGTGAATTTTAATTAAGCAAGACTAGCTCTTCAAAAGGTCATTTTTGTTTGTTTGTTTGTTTTTACTTTTTGGGGAAACTTTCATTTCAGAGCAGTGGTGTGTGTGTGTGTGTGTGTGTCTGTGTGTGTCTGTGTGTGTGTGTGTGTGTGTGTGTGTATAAACATCTCACTTAAGTCCCTTTGGGCCCAGCCCTTATCCCTGTGTATTTTGAGTGTTAATGGTAAGAGAAGGCCTTAAAGAGACTTATGTGAAGTCGTTTAGAACATGAACTTGAACTATGGTTGAGTAAAGCTACTCAGATTGGCTAAATTGTAAAGATTTTCTTCTTTTGTGGTGGGTATTCCTAATGAGAAGCTTAAGAAATAAAGTTCATTTTATGTATAAATGTTTCCATTTGAAGTGTTTTTTTCCCTTAAAGGCAGAATAAAAGCAATTTTCATGATGTGTCCTTCAAAATTGGATGGCGGTAGCATTTTTTTTTTCCTGAGTTCCCAAAGTAAGAGACTTCCTTTCAAATCTAAAACATAAATCATAATCATGCTCTCTTTCTGAGGCTTCTGCCTTTTGTCAAATTAACAGCTCTAGAAAGCAGCACATATTTTCGGCTGACCTGCAGTTGGACCTAACATTTCTTCCCCCAACTGTTCTCAGACATTTTTGCCATGGAGGAGAGAGCGGACACGCTTTCAGAATCTGCTGTGTGTGGCCCAGATCCTGCTCGCTGCCCCAAGCAGCTAAATCGCTCTGCCTCTCAGGGGCCGCTTTTGGCTAATGAATCGTTAGCTCTAAGTTTTTCCTTCTTCTAATGAGAGCTAATAAAATGCATTTAACTCCACTAATGCAACAAAAACTCAGCATTATTTCATTGTATCTACTTAATAAGAACCTTGTTTAATATCAAATTACAGCCTGTTCAGCCAAAGCATTAAACTGGGGGAGTCGGCCTGTGAGAAGGGAGTATCGAGTGGTCTAATTTGGACATTCCTCCCTGATACGCCCCGCAGTATTCTGTGATTGCTTAATTCATTTAGCCGAGCCAGTCTGATCCATCTGCCAACTGTCGTGTAAAATTTACTGCAATGCTAGGCAACCAGTCCCACCACACAAGCTAGAAATACAGTATTGCTTTTCTTGGGACCCAGTTATTAACAGTTGTTTGGGGAGAGGTAACGGGCAATGGCACAGATACTGTTGCAATAAGGAAGACAATTTGGATGTGTCTCATTTTATAAAATAGTTACAGCAAATCCAGTTTTGATTAATCAAATTTTTTTCTAAGTGTTTATGGTCTAGTTTCAGAGGCAGTTCAACTTCAGATTTATCTTCAGTGAGCAGTGATGTCTAATCCTCTGCTTATCATAGCTATGAACTTCTTTGTCTTCTTTTGAAACAACCACCTCTCTCAAGAAACTAACAGCAACAAATATCTATTGAAAACTTTCCACTTAGTAAAGAATCATTTTGTAATTTGAGCAACCATTGCTTGAATTAAAGTTTCATGTATATCAGATTTCCTCAAAGTGAAGCACACCTGTGTTCTCATTACCTGTAAACCAGAGGTAAGAACCTTAATTTTGAGTTTCTCCATCAAATTTAGTGATCTGGAACTATTTCTGGTCCTCTTGTCAGCTGAGAGAGATTATATTGAGAGACCTTTTCAGTTCCTCAAGGTACAGGACTCTATTCTTTTTGATACTTTCTTATTAAACTGGTAGATACACTTCTCTTGGATTTTTAAGGGAGTTAAAAAGAATTGTGACTTATCCATGGATTTATAAAGAAAAAAAGAAGTTGGGGGACGGGAGAAGAGCTCCTTTCTATCTTTTTATATTTATTATGAAAAAACAAATGTTATATTTAGATACGAAAATAGTTTACAAACTATTTAGGAAAATGCCAGTGTAAAGGAGTCACAATTATCTCTTGAGACCTTGTAACTGGTCACTTGATAAGAAAGGTGAAGATGGCAGGACTTCATTCAAGACTTACCTTGCAGAGATCGTGCAGGAATCCTTAAGACCAGAAGGTTGTTGTTGCTGAATTTTCAGTAAGTGGCTTGAGTCAAAATTTAATTATGCTAACTAACAAGGGTAAATTACTCTTGTAACTCCTGGGTAGGTGACATTAAAAAGAGATTCTAGATCCCTCTAGCCAAGGACAAGACAGGTAATTACTGCCAGCTATAACCATATAACCTTGTTCCATAGTATTCCAACATCCTAGAATAATAAATGGGTATTTCCACCTAAACAAGAAGTATACCTTTGTTCAAAAATGACTCTGGATCAGACAAACAGAACTTTTTTATACCTTCTAGGAATAAACTTAGTTTTTTTTTCCTTCTTCCAAACCTAGTTCTGGTCAGAATATAAAATAAATTTCAAAACAAAATGACGTATGATTTCAGATAATTGCACAAAATAAACTAGTAATAAGAGGGGCAATATGTTGTGTTTTTGTATGATAGGAAATGCTAGTATGAAAATACATCCTATATAATCTGTTTTCCTCTCCATGTTTGAAAGACTCTGTGGTTGTAGATCATTTATGCTTTTGGAAACAGTACCAGATAATTTCATACCAAGTCTTTCCAGCTAAGTTTGTCAATGTATTGGTAGAGAAATGCTTCTAGGTAGCTTTGTTATCAGACTGCATTCTTTCATACGCTGATGAAAAATTAACTCAGAGAAGCTTCTGAGAAAGCAATCAACAACTGAGTTGTCCTCAAACAAAACTCAGAAAGATGCCCTTTTAGAAAGCTAGTCTTCTCTAAAACTTAGGGAAGCCTAGCCTTGGTCCAAACTAAGTCATTGCCAGAAATGGCTAGGCTTAACTTGTGTATAAGTAGATGTTTTCCTTCCTGAGATATTGTACTATTAGACTTATGTAATTGTGAGAAGGAGTTTCAATTACTTCAGGGAAGAAGCTAAAAAAGGAAGGGGTTTATTATATCCCTAATGGGCCAAGGCTTCTAAAGGTATCTTAGCCTCTGTGTTCCTAAAATAAAATGTAACCCTGACTAGAGCAGCCTTGCCTGGGATTTAGTATGCTTTTTATTTTCTCTGTATCAGACATTCTGGAAGCGTTTCTTTTAAAGGACCAAGACTCTGGTGACAATGAATGAAAAGAGGCCACGAAATCTCTTTGAATCCTAAACTTGTGACACATTGACTGCTACACTAGGAAAAAAATATTTTTCCCTGGGGCCATGGTGTTTTATTACAAAAATAGAATAAAAACTTTACACAGATAACTAAAGCAAAACATCGCATTACAAATGCTGAACGAGTGCTGCAAAAAGAATGCTCTAGAAGCCTAGAGAAGAAGAGCCCACTGTGGTGTGATGATTACAGAAGCCTTCACAAAGAGTAAATTTAAGTAGGACACTGAAAGAGGAGGGGAAGATTTGCAAATGGAAGAAATTGCAAGAGTCAGGAAAATACAAGCGTGATCAGAAATGCCAGGTGGACCCATGTTGCTCTGAAAATGGACATGCAGGTCGGGCAGGCTGGAAAATATTTGAAAAGGGGTGTCCGTAGTCATACTAGATTTGCTCATTAGAATAATAATTACTCATATATACATATATGAAGATAGAGATACTAGCAAACTATTAGCAAAATATGTACTTTGCACTCTTTTTCTACTTGCACAGAGAATTCGGCACAGTGTGAGTGGTCACGTCGTCTCCATCCGGCCCATTTTGTGACCCGGCGTGCACAACTACCTAGTAGCTGGTGCCTGGATGCGGTACTTTGAAAAATGGAACAAACTGGTCAGTCATTGCGTCGTCTTTTGCTTCTCACCACCAATAACCCCTAACCTCCTTAAATCATGTCTTAATCTCAGTCCTTTGTGGGACTGAGAGTTTTTCGAGGAGAGTCCACCTCTCTAATTTTTTAATAAAAAGGATATAGCATTGTTGGAGCTGGTGGAATGATCCTAAAAGGATTTCAAGTCCTAAGAAAAAAAAAGTAACTTTAATTCCTATCTAGAGGCAGTTCCTTTGGTCGACTCAGAGGTGAACCAGAGATTCTGCCTTCTCCTTCCTCTTTCCTGGGTCTTTTCCATCTTAAAATGGCACCTTCTTGACTCACTCAACTTTGCAGTGCAACTAAACCCGTTTGAGAGTTATTTTCTATACTGGCTGTTCCATTCTCTTCTACTCTGCGGTTGAGTTCCCACCTTTCCACAGAAAATGTCAATGTCACTGATGAACTCCTTATTGCCAGATTCAATGGCCAATTATCATTGATCTTATCTAACTTGGCCAATTAACAGCATTTGAGATGATGGATTACTTCCACCTTTTAAATACTTTCTCTGCTTCCAAAATAATACACTCTTGGTTTTCCTCCTAAGTTTTGGACACTCCTTCTCAATCTACTTTGCTATTTTCTCATCTTTTTCTTTACCTCTTCATATTAAAGTACTTTGGGGTCAATCCTCAGAACTCGTCTCTCTTTTAATCTTCATTCACTCCATACTGATGACTTCCAAATTTACATCACAAGTCCAGATTTCACTCTTTCATGCCACATTGAAATATCCAATCATCTATTTATCATTACAGCTGGGATATCTAACTGGTATCTCAAACTCAAGATGTCCAAAACTGAATTCCCTATTTTTCTTCTATACTTATTCCTCCTTCATCCTGCCCTATCCAGGGTCTCAAAATGAAAATCTTAATATTATTCTTCACTTGCCTCTTTCTCTCATGCCCTATTTTTAATTGTCAAAATGTGTTATGTTATTGAAAATATAACAAAAATCCACAATGATTATTAGAGAACTGGCTTTTCCCCGACCCTTGTCTTGAATGGGAATGTGTGTGGAGAGGGGAAGCATTTTGCCCTCATAGGTCCGACCAGTGACATTCTAAGGGAATGTCACACACCTACAATTTAATCTTGAAAAAGAGAGCATTTTTAGATAATGATGAGAAAGACTCAATAGGAAATAGACCGGACTGTGCAATTTCACACCGAAGAGCAAATGTTATCTGTCTTTACCTCTACTATAAGAAGGCAACATCATTCCAGTAATGAAGCAAACACGGGCTTCACTGAGGCTAGCAGAAGAGAGAGGCAGGCAGCAGAGGTAGATTTCTGCTGCACTGTGCACAGCTGGTTTTAAAGGATGCCTCCCAGACGGCGGTATCTGTCAAGGGTAAGTGCTGCATCCACACGCATGGGGGAAGTGCCCTGTGGCGAAGCCATCCTCTTCAGAAGGAACATTTGGAAAATAAGTTTTCTGATTGGCTAGATTTACACATTTTTAATGATCATGGATTTAGTTCCAACTCAGGCAAAGATCATTTTAAATTTGTTATAGTGTCTATGTAAGTCTTTTTCTGAAGGATTTAATCCATTCTGTTTCTCCCATGATTCCAACCACACACAAATGTGCATCCTGAATATTTCCAACCACTGGGCATGATCAACTGTCTTCTGCATAATCTGAAGCTGACGATCTCAGACTGATCCACTCCAAAACCAGCTAGTTGATAATCACCAAGCCTGATTGTCAAATCATTTTTCCCTATTAATTGGCTATGAAAAAAGTCATGGTGTCTCAGGTGAAAATTACTTGGTCAATCTTAACTCGGGCCTTCTCAGACCTGCTTTTGTTGTTATTCTAAGGAGAAGGAATTTGTTACACCTGTGGAAGCAAATTATTTCCAACAAACAAAAATGCAGTATCTACAAGGGCCTCTGAGCCACATCGGGCAGCTCTGACATTTCCTGCTCTGATGATCGGGATGAGTGAAACCCTCAGCTGCCTCCTGGCCCCTCGGTCCCTTTTCCAACATGGTAGCCCTTTGCATGTTTTAGCAGAGCTCTTGCCTTGCTCTTAAATTTTCTCTTTCCCCAGCTGGGGTGCCTGAATGTGTTCAGACATTCTTCAAGTGATATGATTTTGGATTTCCTCATCATTCTAATTGGTCAGCTCTAAATATTTTTGTTTTGTATTTCTTTGTTTTTTTAAATGTGTCTCTCTCAACTGAATAACCAGGTACGGTATGACTAGTGTGTCTAAAAACGCAACCCGATGTTTTCACCAGCAACATTTGCTTACCTTTCCCCAAGTCTCTATCTCATTTTTTTTTCTGCCACCTGTCATCTGTCTTTATTCTAAAATCTGTTCCTTCATGAGAGTCTTCTCTGAGTATTTTTATCCAGATCTGTTAATCTCCCTGGTCTTACAATCCTCAGACACTCAGGACAGTGGGAGTGAAGCAGGTGCACCAGCCTGAGCAGAAGCCACCCCAGAAATGGGCTGGACAGATGGGCGGGAGTGTGGGCGTGCTGGGCTTGGCCTGAGGGACTCCAGGGGAGCTGATTCCAAAACATGAAACATAGACCTCTGGAAAAGGAGTTAACATTTGTTCTGTGTTGAGCTAAAGAGAAAAACTGAGACCAGTCAGGGCCACCTCCCAGGGGAGTTTCCAGATCTCAGTCACGGTGGTGAAAAGTACAGGATTTGGGACAGGGTAGAACTGGGTTCAAGTCTGACAAAGCCACTTCCTGGTTAAGTGGTCTTAAGCACTGTTATGCACCTGTTCCTCGCCTTAGCGTCTCCCTGTACAAAATGAGGTGGATATTATCAACCTCATAGGGTCCTCTTCAGGAATAACTGAGTCAGGGATCAGTTCAATTGGCCAGGCCCAGACTCTGTGTCCTCGGGCCCTCTCGCTACTGTGCTAACTTGTCCTGCCTCTATTCACTTTACAAGAAAAGTTCTATGTGGTAGATTAGATTAATGTTCAGAAATATTCACACCCTCCCACAACCCCATAGGAAGAGTAGAATTTCCTGCTCCCTCCCTGGTGAACTCGGCCACGTGAGTTGTTTTGACCAATGGGATGCCAGCATCCATGTGCAGTGCTTCTTGGAAAGCATCTTTCTGCTTGAACTTGCACTCTTGAACTCCTGGCATTGCCATAAAAAGAATATGCCCAGAACACACAGTTCACCCCAGGAGGAGGATGAAGGTCACGAGGAGTGAAGCTGCACCACCCAAGCCAAGGCAACCCCGAATCAGGAGTCCCCTAGCTGAGCCTGGCCTGTGGCAGATGCGTGAGTGAGCTGGAACAAACAGCGCTAGACGGCCAACAAACACATTTGCAAGATAAACACACGCATTTTGTATGCTCCTGAAATTTTGTAGCTGTTTTATATGCAGCATTATTGTGGTGAAGGAACTTAGGGAATTTCATCCCAAAATATGACTCCTTGACATAAAGAGCACTTTGAATTAAAGGCCCTCAGAGATCAACAGCTATTGGAAGGGGCTTTCCCTTTATCTGCATAAAACCAGATGGACCCATCAAAAAAAAAAAAAACAAAAAGCAATTTCCTTCTCTTCTCCTTCCTGTTATCTCAATATATTGCAGGAAAGTTGATCAAAAATTAACCATATTTGGCCCAACCCATTCTAAAGTTAATACCTGTTTCTCGGGTTAATTTAATTTCCAAAGAGAATCATTTACAAGTCAATTTCTTTCCCCCCATTCGTTCATTCTCTCAAGTATGGTCATCCTCCCTAGTAACAATTTATTGTCACTAAACAGAATTGCCTATATTCCTCATCTCCCTCTCCCCTCTAAAATGAGGCTATATAAACTTCTGGACCCCATTGGGATATTGGACAATCACTCTGTGATTCTCCCCATGCCCACAGTCCAAAAATCTGTAATCTCTTACTCTTATTAATCTTCCTTATTGTGAGTTCACCTTTCAGCAAATTTGCCTGGGGTGAAGAGGAAGTTTTCCCTTCCCCCTACAGTGGCCATAGTTATCTGAAATAACCAGTAAAGCAAGACATAAATGGCTGAAAGGCTTAATGTTTCCCTTCCCCGAAAGACATGGGAAGCCAATATTTCATTTGCGTATAAATATTCAAGTGAGTACCACGTGCCCAGCTGTAGTTAATCTTCCACTGTACGGGGGATCCTGCCCGGGTAAAGTTCACTGAAGGCAGTGTAGAATTATACAGGAGTTCCAATTCCCTTGTCTTAAAGTTATTACACACCAAGCGTACAGGATCTGTTGCGTGTGCAGGACTTGTGCTGTGTTTCTCTTTTTCAATTTCCGTGTCTCTCTGCCTGTGCACTCCGACATCACTCTGTTCCCCTGAGCATCCCGGGCAATCCCTGTGATGGAGGAGGAGGATGTAGAATTTTGCAAGGTGGAAAGCTCTTCCCTTCTCCTTTCAGTAAAATGTCCTGAACTCTGCTTTCTTGTTTTTTCCTCTTTCCTAGGCAATTCCAGAGGAATTCTGTGTTACATGACCACCTGGACATTGGAGGAGAGGAAGGAAATTGATAAGGACTTTTTTTGCTTAACTGTGACTCCCTCAGCAGGGGGATCGTGGGGGGCACTGCACGAGGCCAGGGCTCCTGTTCTCTGAAGGCCGGGGCTGCAGCCGCACAGAAGAGGGCGCTCTTGTGTAAAGCTGCGGCCGGCTTCCTGGGAGGAGGAGGAGCTTCCTTGTTCCTTGTCGACTGGATGATTCATTGCTTATGATATTTGGTAAATGTAGTCTGCGTTAGTGCACACATATTCTGTAACAACAGATAAAAACCCCAAACAGCAAAAATGTCAGGAAATACATTCGTGTGGAGGCTGCACATCCCTCATCCTCTGCCGTTCTGATATGACACAGCCAACTTTTATCAGCCTCCTTCCCTTCTATTCTATCTGCCAGGGCCCTCTAAATGAAAATTCTCAAGGAATAAGGACAAAAATAGTGCCATCGTTTTTTTAAAGTTTTCAAATTACTTTCACCATTTGGAAAATAACTATATATCCATTAACTCATTTGTCACACAAATATTTATTGGGGGCCAGTTATTCAGCTTTTGCAATGCTTTCAGGCAAAGAATTCAAGCTCCATTTATTCCAGTCTGACCCAAATGACCTGACTCTTGCTTCACTCTCCTATCTAACTTCATACTGACTACCTTCTTTCTCACTCTTTTCAGCCTCAGGCTTTTGTTCTCATATTTCATTTTACTAGAATTATTGTTTTCTGGTTCTTTTTTTTTCCACTCTCCAGAGCTCAGCACAAATGTCATGCTCTCAGAGTGACCTTTCCTAAGCCTGTGTAGAAATCAGGGTTTTCCAGGGAACAGCCAATATAGGAGCTAGATATAGACATAGACATAGATCTTGTGCTTACGGAGGCTAAGATGTCTCAAGATCTGCAACTGGCAACCTGGAGACCCAGGAGAGCTGATGGTGTGATTCCAGCCTCAGCCTAAGTCTGAAAGCATTAGAGATAGATTTCCCAGCTGCAGACAGGGAGAGAGAGAAAATTCTCCCTTAGCCTTTCTGTTCTGTTTATGCTTTCCATGGCTGGGATGAGGCTTTACTCAGTCTACCGACTCAAATGTTAACTCATCCATATACACCCTCCCAGACACACCCAGAATAATGTTTAACAAAATATCTGGGCACCCTGTGGCCCAGTCAAGTTAACATATAAAATCAGTCATCACAGCCTACATTTCAATTGTCCTTCTCTAATTACTGCCACCTACTCTTACTACATCTAGATACCTCATTTATCTTTCACATGTTTACTGCCTGTCTCAACTAGAACGTGAGCTCCATGAGGGCAGCAACAGTCTGTTGTGTTTATTTCTCTGTCCCCTGAGCTCAGGAGAGTGTTGGGCTCTCGGTAAATGCTCAATATGTATTTTTGGATGAAAATGTGCAAATAAAAAAATTAAAGAATTGTACAATGAAGAAAGTATTGAAAGGCAATATTAACAGAATGTTATGAGACAATAGAAAGACAAAAGTCTAATTCTGGAGGAGTCAGGAAAGGTTTTAAAATAAGGAGACTTTGGAGTTGGTGAGGGATTGCCCAGGCAGGAAGGAGGGGATCGAGTGGAAGCAAGTCTTGCAGGACGGATCAGACAGCATGTGCCAAGGCCAGGGCCAGAAGGGAGCAGCGTGTTCCAGAAATGGCAAGAAAGTCAGGGTGTCGGGGGTGAAAGGAGACTGAGAGAGGTCTTGTGCGCAGCAGCAGGAGCAGCGCTGGACTCGGCAGAGCCGGGAGGTCAGCAGAGGCTGGGGCTTTGGAGCAGGAACATTCACTCTGGAAACGGAGTAGATAAGGATCCGCATGGGGAGAGCCTGAGGCCCAGGGCACCATTCAGGAAGCTGTAACGGGGATTTGGGAGGGAAAAGATGACGCACCTGCAGAAGCACGAAGTGCGGCTGACCGCCCTCTGACCGCCCTCCTCACCGGGCTCTGGATTCCTGATAGGCAGCCGGGGTTGTGGGAGTGGGCACAGGTGGCTTTGGGGACAGGCTGAGAAGGACCAGTGTCTTCATCCAGTATGAGATACCTCTGGAAGCAAGAAGTAATTTGATACTGCAAGGACAGGCAATGGGGAGGCAGGCACAGAGCAAGAACCCGATTGGGAGCAGAAGTTCTACCACGGGAACAAGATGAGGTGGCAAGAACATGCCGGGTGGCTGGGCAGGGTCTGCACAATCGGCTGAGGAGGAAGGGGTCCTTTGTCTGGAGTTGGCAAGCTGGAAGGGAGCTGTTGAAAGCACTGAGCAGGTTCAAGCAAAATAAAAGAGGAGAGGGTAAATTTCGGGACAATTTTGAGGTAGAATTATACGATCTGCTAACTAATGAGATATGGGATGAGAAGTGTGAAAAAATAAGAAAGTCAAGAGTGACCTGGAATTTGGGAGGAGGGGCTAGAAGGACAACAGATGGGAAGGAAGTGTTTGAGGAGGACCGTATCCTCTAAGTCGAATTGTCTAATCTGCCACTTCAGCCGCACGCCCTGTGGACAACCCCTCAATACTCACGAGGCAGGACTTCCCAGCAAAGAGCTCTACAGGGAGAAGATGTACTGCTCAGCCCTAAACCTTTGTCACATTCTAGAACAACTCTCTTCTTTACAAGAGGCACCAGAGAACACACTCCGTCGTTATCCTAATCACTGTCCTGCTCTTATTCACTGAGCACTTATTATAATGATAGCCATCATTTACTGAGCACTTCCTATGTCCCAAGATTTTTCTAGGTTGTCTACCGTGTCAACTCAATTAAGCCTCATACACACCTCAGTGAAAGGAGCACCCGCTTGTTACAGAGGGGGGAACTGCGGGCAGTGAGGCAAGTGACCTGCCAGGGTAGGTAGAGAGGTCGGACACAGCGGACGTGCCGCGTGTGGACTGGAGCCTTTAGTCTTCCCAACACGTTTAGCATGTCATGATTATCCTCTTTCTACAGGAAAAAGGAGGGCGGAATCTGAGAAGGAAGTTATTTCAATTTCCCCGAACCGCCCGCCACAAGTGCTGGACCTAATATCCAAAACTACCATTTCTACGCTGAAGCACACAGAGGGAACTGGTTCTAGAGCTCTTTTGCCTCTCTGTATTCAAAGGCAGAGACACAGGAAAGAGATAACATTTTGAAAGTTGCAAATGATAGTTGTAAATATAGCTGACCCTTGAACGACACAGATTTGAACTGTGTGGATCCACTTATATGTGGATTTCTTCCACCTCTGCCACTCTTTAGACAGTAAGACCAGCCCCTCCTCCTCCTCCTCAGCCTGCTCAGTGTGAAGACGATGAGGAGGGGGA
This sequence comes from Avahi laniger, assembly GCA_963575035.1. Lineage (NCBI taxonomy): Eukaryota > Metazoa > Chordata > Mammalia > Primates > Indriidae > Avahi > Avahi laniger. The sequence goes on from CAUYSK010127504.1 coordinate 122,424, forward strand.
CCTTTATGATGATCCACTTCTGCTTAATGAAGTGTATTTTCTCTTCCTTATGATTTTCTTAATAACATTTTCTTTTCTCTAGCTTACTTTATTGTAAGAATATAGTATATAACACACAAAACGTGTGTTACTCAGTGAATGATTATGCTCTTAGTAAGGCTTCCAGTCAACAGTAGGCTGTTAGTGGTTAAGTCTGGAGGCAGTCAGAAGTTCTATGTGGATTTTTTACTGCATGGGGACTGGTGCCTCTAGCCCCCATGTAGTTCAAGGAGCAACTGTATTTGCCAAACACACACCATGTTAAGTGCTTTACGTTGCTGTCTCCCATACATGCTGTCTCCACGTTACAGGTAGGATTTGAGGACAAAGCAATTTGCTCAGGGTCATACAGCAAATGACAGAGTCAGGATTCAAACCAAAATCTAGTTTCTGTAAAGTGTTCAATTATGGAAAAGTAACATGCCCTAGAGGCGTGGACCTTGCTTTGTTTTCTGACTCACTCTGGGTTGGCTGTTAGATACCACTTTTACTTGTATTCTTAGCTTTTATTTCTGAGGGCAGGGTTGCCAAACATTTTTTCATCCTACCACCTTCCACATATCCCAGCTCCCGTTCTGCCTAAAATTGGACCCTTTCTTCTAACATCTCTTTGTCAAATCTGCAGGCCCAAAGATACCAGCCAAAGATACCACCTGGGCAGAAAACAGTTGCCTCCTTTTACATATATTAATTAGTATCTGAGAATCTTCATACAGAGTGAGCCCAGGTTAGTAGGCTTTTCCAACATCCCCAGGAATCACTGTCTCTAGGCATTTAATATTTTTATTGTCGAGGCACACACTTTGAGAAGAGAATAGCTGCTTATGGTTCTAACCCGGAGCATCATTTCTTTGTGTGTTAGCTCTATATATAGTCTTGCCTGCACACCCACTGTCTCTACACGTAGAAATATAGTTGGAATCTTCAATGAATGGTGACCATCCTCTCGTTCACGGGCCTCTGCCCACTGCTGCCCAGGGCACTACATTTGTTCTGTTAGTGCTGCTGCCTGGCCAGCAGACCAGGGCACGCGGGCTGGTCGTGCAGGAAGTAACGTTTTGAGCCCAGGTCCCAAGCACTGATTTAAGAACAAAATTTCTCCCCGCTTACTCTCCTCACCTCAGCCCCTTCCTTTGTGTGAACTTGATGTATTTGGACTTGTGGGACTTGAATACTGGGCAGTAGACTGGAGCTGTGTGAAATGGGATGTAGACATCACTGGCTCCCTAGAGAATTTTGCTGTTAAGTGTGTGCCATTTAACTCACTGTGGAGGGAGCAAAGGGGGTACAGCCACTGCCCTTCTGGAGTCTATACTTCCACTCTTCATTATAGAAAGCAAGTGAATGAGCTACTTGGTTCATGCCAGGCCTTAATTTATATGCACCTGGGTCTTAATTTATTAATATAAAGGTAGACTGGGTGTCAACACAGAGAGGCCAATGTCACTGAAAGAAGGATTTGTTACTTACAGCTCCTGAGAGAAGGGGAGATCACTGTCTTAGTCCTGGAGTCTGAAGGCCTGAGAGCCAGGAGATCCAATATCTGGGGGCAAGAGAAGATGGATGTCACAGCTCAGGCATCAAATGTGAATTTTACCTTCATGTCCCCAAGAGCCTACATGATGACAACCCATATTGTGAGGGTGATCTTCTTTACTTATTCTACTAATTCAAATGCTAATCTCTCTCAGGAACACCCAGAAATATTGTTTTACCAGCTACCTAGGCATCCCTTAGCCCAGTCAAGTTGACGCATAAATTGACCATCACACACATACAATTTCCTTATCTCAGAATAGGGAAGAATTTGTTAAACAGTATACAAAAACCACAAATCTTAAAAAAACATATTGATATATATGAATATTTTAAAACTTTAAACTTTTATATGGGCAGAAAAAAAAAGACAAGGAGAAGGTAACTAACTTTACATGATGCCTACAGAGCAGCATTTTTCTACACACTAGAAAAATATGCAATGGACGTGGTCAAATCAGAAAGAAAAATACAAATTATATAATATATAAAAACTTCTTAAATCCATGAGTAAGCAGGAAATGCATATTAAAACAATGAAATTATACTATTTCACTCCCCCAAAATTGGCAAAAAATTAAAAATCTAATAATAGCAAATATTGGCAAAAGTATAGGGAAATGAAAACACTCATTGAGTGCTGGTGGGAATATAAATTGGTACAATCACTTCGAAGAGAGATTTGGCATATCTAGTAAAGTGGAAACTCTTGCATAAGCACACAGGAAACAAGGGAAAATGCTCAAAGCAGTAGAAAAAGAAATAAACTATAGTATGTTCACAGCATTTAAAATGAATCACAATTTCAAAATATAAAGTTCTGTGGAAAAAGCAAGTTGCAAAAGGATATGTATGATGCTATTACATTAATTTAAATACTATATGTTATTTATGAATATATCCTTATGTAGAAAATTATTTTTAAAAAATTCACCGGAGTGAGATACACTAATCACAAGATAATGGTTTTCTCTAGGGGCGGAGAGAGAAAAGCAATGGAAAATGAAGTTTTGAGTTGTATCCGATATTTTATTTCCTTTACAAAATAAATATGCAAAAGAAGGAATAGAAGAAGTAGAAGATGAAGCCAATGTAGCAAAATTTTAATATCTATTAAATCTTCATGATGGGTATATAAGTGTAAATGAAATTATTTTCTGAATGGTTGAAATAAGTCATATATAAAACAAAACAAGAAAATAGTAGGTATTAGTTATCTTAGGCAAGTCCAGGAAGCAGAATAAAAGACTTGGAGGTCTAAAGTTGCCAATATGAATTAAGAGTATGAAATTAAAAAATGGAATAACTTCTAAAGATGAGCATTGCCTGTTCCACAGTTTTGTCACAGTTGCGTGTGCAAACAAAGCACCGCGGCATTCTCCTAGCTGGAGACAAGCTGCTCAGTTATCACAAAACTTATCTGCCTAAGCAGCACCTACCAAGCTTCAGGACTCCCCCTAATTTGCTCTAGAGCTCTGGAATTTGACGATGTAACTATTTAGGCCTGGGACAAAATTCCTGGCTCAGGGTTGTAGCTTTTTTGTAGCCCAGAAAAGAAAGAAACAGCGAAATATTTTTCTGTAACTCAGAGAAGACTACAGCTCCGCATCGCCCTGTGCTCTGTGTGGGGAAAGTCCCTCGGATGGTTCACAAGGAAGCGCACCCGGAGACGACCGCGAACACAGCGGCAATCGCCCGGCCTACGTGTGCCGCCTCCTTCTGCTTCACGTCGGCCCTCTGGGACAAGTGCTTTGTCACCTCTAGTCAATAAACGAGAAAACTAGGAATCGTGAAGTTCCGATAACTTATTCTTGGTCAAGCAGCAACTGAGAGGCAGATTCAAACCCACCTGGTTCCAGTTTAAGCTAAACCTCGTGCGGTATCCCCGAGTCGATAATGCACGGTTCGTACGGGTGTATGCAAACTGCCTTGACTTCCGAAGGACTGTCCCAAAAGAAGGAATTTCCATGGCTCTTTTACTTAAGACTTTTCTTCTTGTTTCTTTTTCTAGTACTGATTGCAGGGCTACAAAGAGAGAGCATGTGCAGAGCCCTTATTTCTTACCAGACCGAAACGAATGATGAAGAACCTTCTTGATCTTCCTCCTTTCTGTTTTGGGGGCCCGGTTTCTGTTTCTGAGCCCCTGCTCGGTGCCTCTGCCACTGTCCAGCGTGCACGGAGCCGGCCGCCCTGTGTCCGCGGAGGGCATGAGCCGGCTGGTGCGTGGACTTCGCACTCCTGGCGCAGAACAGCAAGAACCTTGCTCTCAAACTAGAGCCGGAAACCTGGGGCAGCTGCAGAAACGAGTTTCCCCAGAGTGTCCTTGCAGCCCAGAGCCGCATTTCACTCCCAGGAGAGGACGACCTAGAGCTGCACTATGCGGAGTGTGACAGAGCAGAGAACAAACGGGAAGGGCGCCTCAGCGACTGATGGGTCACGGGGACACCGCCGTCCTGCAGGAGTTAGGAGGGACGGAGGGAGCTGCACTCGGCTCAGAGGCTGAGGAGCTGAAGTCCGATCTGGGCCCTGTGCGAGGAGCAAGGACAGAGGCGAGCAGCGAAGGGTGCGCCCTTGAGAGAGGCCAGTGGGTGACGAGGAAAGGAGAAGAGAGGGGAGCTCAGAGCCTCAGCCGCCGACACTCAGGTGCCGCACAGCCGCCTCCACACCTCCGACTCACCTTGGTGCCTTCCTGTTTCAGGAGCTAGGGGTGGGAATTAATCAACCCACACATATTTATTATGCACTGCCTGTTTGCCTGAGCTGCAGGGCTGTATTCTCCACTGTTCATTAGCTATCTCTGCCTGGAAGTCCTGCTCACCCCTCGAAGTCAAAGTTTTCAAAATGAAATCCATCATCCTCCATCCCAAACATCCTTCCCTATTTCTGTGAAAGGCACCATCATCACAGGCTGAATGACATAGTACGGATCTCCTTCCTACCTCATCCTGGTCCCCACACCTGCTCAGCTGCAGTCTGACAGGTCCGGAGGTGAAATATTTCTCATTTTCATCACCCTCCTTGTCCCCAGGCTAACTCAGGCCCTCATTAGCGCCAGCTAGACCGCCAGCCACGTCCTGATTGATCTTCCTGCAGCTCATTCTTCTGCCTCCAACAGCCTGTTGCTGGATAAATCTTCCTAAATCAGGGTCCTAATGGTGTCATTCCCCTGCTCTGATACCTTCAAAGACTCCCCACAGCCCATGGAATCGAGAAGAAACTCTTCAACTGAGTCTGCCAAGCCCTTGAGATCTGGCCTCATTGCTCCAAGACCTGCTCTCTCAAGTGTCTTTGATCCTTTGTGCTTTAGGTCTGGTTTTCCCTTCACCCTTCCTTACCTAAAATGTTCCACCAACTGTAAGCTTTTAAACTTTACTTATCTTTCAGGGCCATCAAATGTGATCTGCATGAATCCTTCCCTGAACGCTGCAAGCTGATACCAAACACTACCCTTTGGAACTCCGATAGTAGTTTATCTTGTGGCATTTATTGCTGTATGTTTTTTTGGTTTTTGTTTTGGTTTTTTTTTTTCACTGTTGTATTCTTTTTTTTTTCACTGTTGTATTCATTCATATTTCAACAAGTAGCAAATGCTTTGGTGATAAAAAAAAAAAACACTCAATGAATAGCTCCTGAATGAAAATAAGCTTGCTTTTTTGGCCATTTTACCGCTTTCTCTTAATAGTGAAGAAGGTGTCATAAGTTACTTGACCTATTTGGTATAATGTGGCTCTTTTCTTGCAAAATCAATTAGTGAATTAGACTCTGAAGTCAAAGACTCAAATGTACTTTTTTTTCTTAATCTTCTAGAGAAGTTTTATTTCATCATTGTCATTGTTCCTTGTGCTAATCGTAGAGGAAAACAGATATTCTGAATGCTACTAACAAATCGCTCTTCCATGACAATCTCATTCTATTCTTTTTTTCTTGCAGATTCTATGTATAGATGGAGTGTGAAGGAGAAATAGTACTTACCATTCCAAGAATTTGTGCTGGTGCAGTTTGGACAGGCATTACCACGCTTCATCGTCACCAGACACTTTGGAAAGCAAACCACAGGCCACAGTTTTCCCTAAGTCATTTTCTAAAGTCGGCTTTGATCCTTCCAGCGGGCATCAGGTGACGCTTCTCATCTTATTGTAACAGGAAAGATGCAATAGCATTTGCGGTCCTCTTCAAAGCTGAAAAGTTGCGTATTCTAGTCATTAGAGATTTGCTTCCTTTGCAGTTTTCTATGGTACTTCCTGCAAAGACAGTTGGCCTTTCCTTAAATTTGAATGCAACTCTGGATTAACTTGCATCTGATAGGGAAGCATTTTATAAATATTATCACAATTGACATCAGCATTATAAAAATATGTAATAAGTAGACTAAATTCATAAGTGAGTTCCATGGAAAAGTCACTTTTTTTATAATGTTGTGACTTTTTAAATAAATTTTTATTTGCTTTAAATTTTTTTTTGCCTTCATCTTTATAAATAATAAAACCTGTGTTCTAAATAGTCACACAATTTATTCAGCTATAAATATTTATTAATACCTTTTCATTTTTCCAAAGTGAAAGATATGCTCTAAGCTTTTTATAGAGGACCAGGTATAAATAAAACTCTATACAATATAAAGTAAAATAATATTGGCACATTTTTATTTTATATCAGATTCAACCAACTCTCTTTGTCAGTTGAGTCTATATAACACAGATGATCTTGTAGTTATTCAGCCACATTTTTCTATGCTTGCTATTTTCCTACATGTACAGAACTATTTTTTATATTTTAATGTTAGCATAAACATCTTGTATTTGTTTCTTCTCTTTGAAAACAGAATCAAAACACACAAAATAAATCCAAATAGAATACATAAAAAATAATTTAAACCTAGAGTTAGTTTGCTGCATACATGCAACAGCCGTAATAGTTTTCATTTCTACCTGGTGTTTGTTTCATTCAAGGACAGCACAGTGCAAATCACATGAAAGCCTCATAGACAGCTCTCATGTGCTGTCTGTGTGCCTTCTGAACATGGTGGTGCTACTAAGAGTACTGCGTATGTAAAACTTATATTTTCCCTCCATAGAATTCTTGAAACCACTCTCCTTTTTAAATTTGGCTCTTCTAGAGAAGCAGAATAATTCCATTAAAACGAATCTCAGTTTTTATGAAGGGCTTTAACTGAAACATCCCATTAATCAAACTTTATTGTGATCCTAACATATATGGACTATAAGGAATTAAAAAAACCTATGAAATATGATTTATATCAATGAATAAATTACAGTTAAGTTGAGAACAATTAACTTGATATGTGGTTATGAATCACAGAAAGGCTACATAGTTACCGTGGTCTGATATAATTCACAACTTATGAAGGAAGGAACTGGAGATAAATTTGAGGAGAGGCTGAATTTCAGAAAACATGAAATATATTTCCAGTGATGGGCACTGCTTGAGCAAAGAGAAAGGGACAAGCACAAGGCAATGCCAGTCCACAGAACAGCTGCGTAGTGGCCCTGTGGTGCTCTCGTTTGATTTTGCATGAGAAATGTTAACGATGTTCACCACCACGCACCTCCTCCCCACCTTCCTAAATGAGCTTCTCCACGCACAGCCTGGAAGGGGCACTCTCAGCAAACTTGGCAACCAGCCCCTGCCCAGCCACTGCTGCTTGGACAAGGGTCACACAACACCCAAGCTGAGCCAATGAGGTTTCTGTCCCAGAAACCGGGAACACAGCCTCAGTCAGGGTCGGGCACTTGAGGTGGAAGGTCACGTGGATTTAGGCGCTGGAGCTTTGAACAAGAAGGATTCAGCAGATGTTTGGTAAGAAGCCGACTCGATAGACTCACGAAGAGAGGGAGCTATGTACGGAACCATTAGTTGCCTAACGCCTTCCAGTTCCTGCCAAGTCCCAGCGTACTCCCCGAACCTGATTTCCTCAGCCTGGTTCAGCTGGAGTGAAAAGATTCTGATTCACATTTTCCTCCCTGAGAATCTGGACCCTGTCACTCTCTTGCCTCCCAGTGACATGAAAGGGTTAATGCATGTTTTTTAGCACCTGTCACAGTTCCGGAGCAACTTAGGCAATAAGAAGAAGAGGGTCGGTTGATGTGAGCAGCAGTGTGCGGGCATTCAGAACACTATTCGTGGGTTGCTCTTTCATTCTCTCTTCTTTTCCCCCAACCCTGGCCTGGGGACATGAGTGGCAACTTAAATGAACCATAAAATACTGCTGGAAATATCTACAGTGTGCCAAAGGAGGCAGGAAAGCATTGAGATGAACATATTTGGGAGCCTTCTGAGGCGGGAAAGACAGCACCTAGTATTTATGGGACTGTTAAACTCCCATGTGCTCTGAACCTGTGAATCTAGAGAAGTGTCACCCAGTCATCAGCCTGGACTCTTCACTGGCATTTATCAAAGTTGTGATCTCTTCCAAATGCAGATGATGGGACAGGGCCAGACGGCTCATCCTGAACTATATTGTCATAACTCTTGCTGCTTCCAGAGTGAAAGGATGGGTGGTCTCTTTCCTTCTTCTCCTTTCCTCTTTCCTTTCCTTTCCTTTCTTTTTCCTTTTCTTCTCTCTTCTCTTCTCCTCTCTTCTCTTCTCTTCTCTTCTCTTTTCCCTCCCTCCCTCTCCCTTCCTTCTTTCCTTCTTTTCTTCCTTCCTTCCTTCTTCCTTTCATCTTTCTAGTAAAGCTCCTACATTTACTCATTGCCTAAACAACTTCTAAAAATCTTAAGATCTCAGAGCCCAGAGGATCCCAATATAGACTTACAGGGAAACAGCTGCAGCAGTAGCTTTTACCTACCAGAGTGTCACTAAATTCAATAGGACAGCTGTGGAAAACCGGAACAAATCTTATTATTGTCAGAAGACCAGAGTTTGAACCCAGGTTTGTCGCTTAGCAACCTTTTGGCCTTGGGCTATTTGTGATCTCGCTGAACTATGCTGTTCTCACGCTCCGCATCTGTAAAATGGGTGCATAAAAGCTTGTTCTGGTTATTTATTCCACAGAGTCTGGGTCCTTCTCTGTGCCCAGTGCTGTGCTACACACTGGGATACAGCAGTGGGCCAAGCACTCCTTGTTTCTTTGTTCCTGGACCCATGAGGTTTAGAGGGTTAGTGGGGAAGAGAGACACTGAATGTGAACTGTAAATGTGCTGAGAGTCATGAAGACCAAGTGTAGCCCGTGGCAGAAACAGGAAACAGGGCGTCCTGACTCATTCTGAAGAGTTTGGGGAGACTCCCTGAGGAAATGCAGTCTGAGCTGAGGCAGGAACAACAAGCGGGCAATTATTAGATACTGGAATGTCGGGAAGCTTCCAGGCCTAGGGAGGCGCATGTGTGAAAGGCCTGAAGGGAAGAGATCGGTGCATGTTACTTACAACATGGTCACGTGGAGAAATTAAGAGAAAACTGCATTTAACAGAGCCGTACAAACTGTCACTACACATTTGCCAAGGACCGTCAGGACCTCTACAGAGCCGTAAAAAGAGACCCTGTGAGACATCTCATTTGCTGAAATGCACATGCATCCTCTAAGCTAACACTGCTAAATGTTTGTGAGCCTCCTTTCTGGGGTAAAGAGGAAATCAAGTGTGGGAATGAAACTCTGGTCCTTGCCTGTCCCTGGCATCCCGGCCAGCAGAAGGCAATAGAGAGGCCATGAGTCAAGGTGCCAGCGGTCTTGATGAGTTAGTGACGCTCTTCCCTTCTGCCAGCACTGAAGTGCTCCAAGCCAGACACAGTCTCCAGCTCACCTCATCGGGGGCATGCCCTGTCTGTCTGCTCAGGGACACCCACGAAGGTGGAGGTGGTCTTCGTCCTCCCCCTTTGGGAGTGTCAGACCCTGAGCCCAGTCGCACAGTTCCCCCCGCCCCCGCATCTCCAGGGTCCTGTGGATTATTAAACATGGTCTTGACAAGGTTAGAAAGGAGCTCACCCATGCTCAGAGCCATGCTAGAATTATAAAGACACATTTTCTGGAAATTACATAAGAGGCATTTTTTCTGGTTCTGTGATCTGCAAGGAAAGGCTGTAAGTATCTAGAACGAGAATTGACAAACATTTTTCTTTGTTGTAAAGGTCCAGATCATAAATGTTGTAGGCTTTACAAGCCATGTATTGTCACTACCACATATTCTTTGATTGTTTCATTTCTTTAAAAATGTAAAAACTTTTCTTCACTCAGCAGCGAAGACACTGGCCACAGGCTGGATTTGGCCTGTGGGCTGCAGTTTGTCGCCCCCCGCAATCCAGGGCCAAGCTGGACCAGGGCCAGTAGCTCAACACGACGAGCTGCCTTCCTCTGACTCTCTTCAGCACTAATAACTGTCAAATAGATGCTGCATGTCTAACAGGGTCCATTTATTTTGAAGTTTACATAGGGTAATGAGGCCCTTTCTGAGACTTTTGCTTCTACCCTGCTTGCAAGCTAATAAGTCAGACTGCCGCAGTTTCATGAGAGATGGTAGGATTCGCAAGACTTCTGGCTCAACAAGAAAGGACAGTTTATTATTTCCTGCAACAGCAGTAGCCAGAGCATAAGCTTTTTTTGCTGATTCCTCAAGCACCAATACCCACAAGGTGACACCAAGAGGGCCAGATGACTCCTGCTTATGCAGTGGGTTACATCACAGGAGAGGAACCCTGAGTTTATGGAACAGAATATTTTACAATAGGCAGTAAGCACATTTGCCCTTTGTTCTAGAGGGAGATGCTATTTCTATCAGTCCAGGCTGCAAGCAAACCTGCTCTTTGTTCTAGAGCAAGGTACTATCTCTATCTTCCAAAACTACTTACAAACATCCTTAAAAAGACAGTACGTGGAATAAAAAGAAAGAAAGCTAGTTCGAGCCTCTTTTGGATGACATGCAGAAACACGAAAGATTCATGAAAAGTTGTCTTTCAACAGACAGCCAATGTCTCCTTTTACTAATATGACAGTCCATCAATTTTGGAAAAATAAAACATCAAATAAGCCATTTCTGGTAGAAATGATCTTACCTTAATGTCTTATATTTATTTCTCATCTAAGAACAGATCTAAGATCCAATCTTAAGATTATATAGCTCTGTGATAATTAAACATTTTGATATAGGGATTTTGTCTCCAAGAGCAAAGGAAGGAAATGAAAACAAAGAATGGCTTTCTGGGGAATTTTCAGGTCAGTTAGAAGTTAAAGTATAATCAGAAGTACTCTAAGGAGAAATTAAGTGATCACATCCTTCAATGGACAGCCCATTTTTCCTTCTACTGTGTCCCAAATGATGTATAATTTGGCAGAATTCAAATCAGAAATCAGCGGGAAAGGCTAGAATGCAGTGACGAGTGATGGGGCAAGACCGCAGGGGACAGCCAGGAGTGAACACAGGTGGGTCATGGGAGACGCAAGGAGCTAATCCACACCTAGGTCAGGAACAGAAATGAAGAATCGGGAATGCGCAGAGCAAATGTCATTTGTGAATGAAGGTAGCCCGGAAAGCATCCCTAGAGAAGTCCATGTTAATGACTCTCTGTCCAGAGGAGTTTTCCTTTTCTTTTGTTTTTTTCTTTTTTCTTTTAACAATGTTGCATTTCAAAGATGTTCCCAGGTATAATAATAGGACAGCTTCATACAATAAGTTTAATTCTGAAGAATAATATGTCACCTGAAGTATCAGTAGTCAAACACGTGTCTCCCATGGTCATATTTCCATTCCAGTGACGCTTAATCTTCATTTTTTGAGTTGCCTTCTTCGTTATGGAGTCAGCAGTTTAAAGGCCCCAAGTTTCTAACCCTCGTTCATAAATACAATCTACGAACGAAATGCAGAGAAACACTCTACTTCAGCTTCGAGAGGCAAATCCATATCTGCAATACCAAAACGATTATGAATGAATCAAAATAAAATTTATTTTCTTTAATATTAATGCAATTCTTATATTCTTAAACTTATAACAAATAGTGAATAATAAAATAGTAAGTAGAAATCTCTTTATTGGAAAAAATGGCATAAACTATCCTTCTTTCACCTTATTTGATGGAGGAATTTGTGTGATTGGAATAACCCAAGGCGGAGAGGCAGTGGCATTTAGAGTGTAGACGCTGAAACAAGCTCGGGTAGCTTCATGTCTCGATGCCAGAACAAACCAGCTTTGAGAGTAGGTTAATTTATCTGTTACTCATAAAGTTATTGAAAGGATGATTTAAGGTAATGATTGTAAAGTGTTCGAGACAGTGGCGGATGCATAGGAACTACTGGAAATTTTGGAATATTTAATTACATGCATCAAGAATCACCATGTAATGTGAAATTGAAAAATAGGTAATAAATGTTTATAGATCAAATGCTTCCTGAACTTCAATTTGTGGAGCCTCTGGATAATGTTATCCTCCAGAGACAAGTCGCACTACCTCCTGACGGGCAACTGGATGAGGGCAGATCATCTCATTGCCATCAGGTATTGGGCTGATTTGAGCCTGGGTTTTTGTCTTTGCGAGGCTATTTTACTTCCGGTTTATCCTGTGCTTGAGATGTGGTCCTCCACGTTCGCAACTGAGAGCCAGCACTGTTGTTAGGGCCAGTCCTCCATGGCACATCCTGAACTCCTATTTTTTTTTAATCTTCTATTAAGCACTTCTTTCCCATTGCTTTTCAGCCTCTTGCCCTGGACAACTGAAATGTCTTGCTCTTTCTAGCTGACACTTAAATAAATAAATAACCCTAGCAGCCCTGGAGATTGTCCCATCCTCTATTGATTTTCTTCAGGGAGAGATTCAGTTTCGTATGGGAAACAGAACTGACTCAGAACTCTGCCAGAGGGTAACTCTGCCTGTTCTCTTGGTATATTTGCGGTTCCAGTGCCGTCCAATAAAACTATCTGGGATGTCGAAAACGTTCTAGATCCACACTCTCCAATCAGGTAGCCACAAGCCACATGTGGCTCTTAAGTACTTAAAGTGTGCTTAGGGCAGCTGAGGAAATGAAGTTCTAATTTTATTTAGTTCTAAATTCATTTAAATGGAAATAGCTACATGTGATGTCTGATTGGACAGCGCAGCTCTACCATGTAGCTTTAGGTATAGAATTGGACAATTTCCATCCAACTGGGAAAAAATGTGATATAAAAGAATCAGAGCACTGGAGCGTCAATCCAGCCTGTTGAGGCCACCTCTGCCCGCCAGCCTCCTTGCCTTGGAAGGCTTCAATGAGGCAGCAGTGCCCTCAGCCAAACCAAGCAAACCCACGGACTGCGGCGATAAAAGAAGCGGATGTCTCCCCGACTTTGAGGCCTTTCCTTTTCTCACCCACCTTCCAGTTGATGTCTCAGAAAAGGCTCTTAGAGATCACCATCTAACATTTTCAGACCTTCTTGCTATTCTTGTTTTAGCAGTAGAAATTTTTGACACTAAGGCTCTCATGAAATCCCAAAATATTAAACAGGTAAAATCAGGGATGCAGGATGTATATCACAGGTGAGCTCATGTCCTCTCTTCCAGGCACCCCCAAGAACTCTGCAGAGCAGTTTGAAACCACGATTCTAACAGACTGCTCTGCCTTGATACACACGTGAACTGAAGGGCAGAGGAATGAAGTGGTGGCTGTCAAAAAATAAAAAAGTAAAATAAAATAAAAATGGGACCTATATTCAGGTTTCTTTTCTCCCAACTCAGTGTTCTCCATGATGTTACTTTTGCATGCAGCTTTTCTAACTTCATTGGTCTTTTTAATGCCTCTAAAAATGGGGCTGGCCTTTACTCTCTAGCACAGCCGTCATCTGAGTCCTGTTGGGAGTTGTTCGCCGTCGTCTCTTGTGTGTCTGTCTTGTTTCCTTACCCATGCTGCAAGTTCCTTAAAAGCAGGGACTGCACCATCCACTTCTGTTACAGCCACGGTCCACTTGGCAAAACATAAATAAGCCCGCAGTCAATATCCATTTGCATGACGATTCTTGCTGCAAGTTACTTTACTGAAAGCTCACTGAATGCCCAGCAGGCCTTCGTGTCCTGCGAAAATACAAAGTAAAGAAAATAATTTCTCCCCTTAGGAAGCTCTGTGCTTAGTTGGAGAAACAAGATAGCGCAGAGAAATAACTACCGGGTGTCTCCCTACGTGACCTCCATAGATCACCTGCATCAGAACTATTTCAAGAACTTACCAAGAATTTAAATTCCTGGATCTCATAGGCAGAGATTCAGATTAGGAAAGACCCAAGAATCACCATTTATTATAAATTCCTTAGTTGACATTGTGCATTTATAATTTGGAAAGCTAGAGGATATAAGTAAGTTAGTGATCAGTTATACAGTAATGGTCTTGATGCAGTGTTGGAAAACCTGGGTGATCTAAGGAGAGGACTGAGACTGCGTGATGCTGAGCAGAGGGGCTGAGAGGTGGAGCACAGCAGGGACCCAGCACTGCTAAAGCTGCCACGCTACCTGCAAGACACTGGTACTTCGATCCCCGAGAAGAGTGCCCTGCACGCTGGTGGATGACGGTGAGTGGTGCTGTCATACTCTTGATCAGCTCGTATTCCAGATAAACTGGCCACCAGTTGACGGAGGTGGAGTCTCAGGGTGAGGCAGTGTTTCTGGACAACTCATGTGGAGGGAAGCAGAGGATGTGGTCAATGTGGGGCAGGATTGTCAGTCATTATATTAGGTACCTATTGTTACATAACAATGTACCCCAAAATTTAGCAGCTTAAAACGTAAACACTTCTTATAATATTGCATGAAATTTCACACTGAATCTGGGAGTAGTAGTTCTGGCTTAGGGTCTCTTATGAGGTCGCAGTCAAAATGTTGGCCCTGGTGACAATCATTTGAAGGCTTGGCTGGAACTAGAGGATCTGATTCCATGCTCTCACATGTGGCTGTTGGCTGAAGGCCTCAGTTTCTCATCGCGTGAAGCTTTCCCAAGACTGCTCCTAACACAGCATCTGGCTTCCCCAGAGTAAGTGATGAGAAAGGTAGAGAGAGAAAGACCAAGTGAAAGCCACAGTTCGTACATGATCTAACCTCGGAAGTGATGTACACCATCACTTGTGCATATTTTATTAGCTATACAAACCAACCCTGATGGGAAAAGATCACGGAAAGATGTGAATCCCAGGAAGTATGAGTCAAAGTGCAAGAAACATAGTGTGTCATGAGTGATAGCTCAATAGAGTAACTTGAGAGTCTTACCTTGTCCGGAAATATTGCCCTTTGCTAAAATGTTGGAGAAATTTGATAACCTTAAAAACATCTCAGAGGCAGAGTTACTGCCGTCATACTCACACTTCAAAGTACTAGTAGAAATTTTCTCTTCCCCAAAATAGGTTTCTATGAACTTCTGCCTCTTAGGGCCAGACCTGTTGGGATTAGAGTGGCTATCGGTAAGAAAATTTTTGTAAGAAGATTTGTAAGATCTTTTGTCTGGAATGTGGGGACCCTGAAAGTCTTAAACCTTCCAGTACAGATTACAATTTATGTCACATTTACTCTTCTTAGCAGATTGGGCAAAAGCCACGTGATGCTCCAGTACCTGGTACCTGGAGTGATGCTCCTTCACTGCATTCTCAGGTTCTCTGTTTCGTCCTTCACCGTGAGGACTGTTTTCCACTGGCCCTTGCCTACCTGTACATTCTTTCCCCTCCTCTGGGCCTCAGGTGTCTTGGGATCTGCTTTTTTTTGAGTTTGTCTAGTGGAAGTCATGGGTGGGTGAACAATATTCCTTGTGTCCTTCTGGTTTGGTGCTATCTCTGGTGGTATCTGCATGTCTCCATGACATCGACTCCTGCTGGAAGGCCCCATTTTCAAAAATTCTGATCTCATTGGCTTTCAGCTGCATGCTTGCTTCCCCTTGTCCTTTCAACACTAAGGGGGCAACAACCTCTTGTGCTGTTAGTCTCCGGGTGCTTCAACACACCTTGTTAGTCCCTTTAACCTCAGTCCCATGTCTATTAAGTGGTCTCTCCAGGAAGCACTCTGATGACTTGATTCCTGCCGGGATCCTGGCCGTGCCCCTGCCCTGACATATGCCTACCTTCATCCATTCCTGTCTTACTGCTTCCCTCATGTGCAGGCAAAAGAAGTGCCACCTTCCCACATCTACCAGCGTCTGGATCCCAGACCCACCTGCTCCTTCAAGTGTCTCACCATCACAGGCATGTCCCATCTCCCCTGAATTTTCATCCCTCTGTTTTATTTGGTTTGTGCTTTCAACATTTAGATATACTCAAGACTTTCCCACATCAAAACCGAAAGCAAAACAAAATTTAAAAAATCATTCTTCTTAAACTCCGTAGTCCACACCTCCTCTTCCTCTGCAGAGAGATTGCTTCAATGATCTGTCTCCTTTGCCGTCTCTAAGTTTTAATCTCCCATTCTCCATCCAGGAAGCGTGGCTTCTGTGCCCATCACGCCCTAGAACTGCTTCTTCCCAAGTTACCTACCACTTCCATGTCACCGTATTCAGTGGGTCACTTTTTCATCATGACTTTGCTTGCAGCAAGGGATGATGGTGACCATTTTCCTTTTTCTGAAACTTTCCTTCCCTTGGCTTCCATAACCTCACACTGTCTTGGTTTCCCTCCCCTTTCTCTGAGCATGCCTTTTCAGTTTATGTCTTAGGTTTTCCTCTTGACTCATCCCTTAAATGTTGTATTCCTCTGGGTATTTCTTTGCTGTTCTTCGTCTCAGCAAATAGCCTCCTTAACCTCCAAACTGTTGAATGCAGAGTCCTGGGAGTCACTCTGACTTCTCTCTCATTAATCAAGTCCCGTAAACTCCAGCTCCGCCGCGCTGACAATCCTGCAGCATTTTCCTTTAAGCCCTAGGTGTTGCTGCCCCACTGGACTAATTCCAGCTGCCCTAGTCTTCGTCTCACTCTCCCTTGTCTCCCGGCCTCTGCATATCCCACCCTTCTGTCAAGAGCACCCTTTCCTCTGTTCATCCCCGTTATCTGAATGAGATATATTTATTTTCAGTGCTTACTGTAAAAATCACTTCATCTAGAAACCTCTTCTTGAGTTTAGACAAGCTCAGGACCTCCCTCCCCTCTCTGTCTACTCCAAAGGTCTTGTCCTTCGCCTGCTATAATTTAAGATTTACAATTGATTCCCCAATTTCTGGCACACAGAAGTTACTCTAATTAAATGCCAGAAGAAAATTAAGAGAACTAGAGGTTCTGCAGGTGCACGGTGACCACACCCTAAGTCAAGTGTTGGGGCACACGACACAGTGTTTGACACGTGGTCTGACAGAACCAATATCTGAAGTCCAGACCGTCCAAGCTATTAAAGAAAACAAAAGTGTTTTGTATGGGTTTTTGTTTTTGTTTTTCCCAGAAGGTGCTCATAAGAGCATGACGTGAGTGTGCAGGGAGAGGGTGACAGAAGCAGCACCTGGATCTAGGTCATCTCCCCATCTCCTTCCTCCAGACTCTAGGCAAGCTTATCTGGCCCTTCATTGTATTTTGCCAAGGTAATCAAACCAGGGCCAGAGATAATTGAGAGGAAAGAAAACGCAAAGAATCCTAGGCAACTGGTGTACACACCAGTATATATACATATGTACTTCAAATAATTATTGTTTTATATTGGGATAGTACATTTAATATTTCAACCAAAAGACAAGAATGCAGTTGAACTCAAAGGCACAGCAATTAAAACAGAAAATAATACCATCTCTCAGATGCCTTATTTTTAAATTAAACAAAGAAGTATACAAATGTTTTCCCTTTCCACCCCCAGTGCAAGCCCACAAGCTTTTTCCAAAGTCTTGGCTTTCTGATGCCATCCAGCACCAGCATTAGGGGCTCAGGAGGTGCTTGGATGTAGCCACGAAACGAGATGCTTGAGCAATCTAGCGAGCGACATTCAAAAGGGCCCTCAAAGTGCAGGTACATCTTTTCCAGACATGTCACAGACTGACGGAGCAGCACCCCTCCCCAGGCCCTGCCTGGTCCCGCCTCTTTAGTCAAGCCCCCCCCCACCGAACCCCCTGAGCTCCTCTAACTCTGCCCAGCTCTCTGATAGACGTTACCCTACGTCATTCATCCTCTTGCCCCCCACACTCTGCCTCGCGGCTCCATTCGTCCCCATGATTTCAACCTCCCACGTGCAGTGAAGCTGATGCCCAAATCTTTCTTTCTAGCCAACAGTTTTCGGGGAAACGCCAGACCTGTGTGAGCAGCTAACTGCCTCATAGTGATTTCCAGGTGGGTGTCCACAAGGCACCTTACTGGGTTCAAAAATAAATTTATCATTTTCCCTGCATTCTGCTTCCTCTTATCTTCATTCTGCAATTTCCCAATAGAAATTTCAGAGTCGGGATAGTAATAATGGCAAACATTTATTAACATTAACTGTAAGCCAGGTACTATTCCAGGGGCTATATGTATGCAAACCTACTTTATATTTAAAATAATAAGCACTATTAAAACCCTATTTTGCAGATTGGCAATGGAAGCACAGAGAGGTAAAGCAACTTGACTGCTATTTGAGCAGGAAAGCCAGGATTCAAACCAAGAGTTTGGGTGGAAAGGCTGAGCTCATAACCACCATGCTATGTGCTTCTAGAAGGATTAAGAATTTTAACACTGTTTCCTTCACTACTGAGCAAGGTTATTGAAGACTGGATTTTTAACATAGCAAACTTTTATTTCCATCACCTACTTTTATGCCTGGTACATAGTAATGTTTACTGAATAAAGAAAGAAAGAAAGAAATGAAGGTGTGCAGCAGAGATTAGAAAAGTAGCTATGAGGGTAACCACAAGTCTCATAAAGTCCATGCTAGAACGGGAGTCTCTACTTCTTCCCACTTCTTCTACATGGCCCTATATACTCATGTATTAATATTTTCAGAATCTTCAGAACCCCAGAGAGAAGTCTGTAAAATATAGTATAATAGGAGCAAGGGTGGGAGATGGAGGGATTAAAGAAACGGGAAAAGAACAGCATTTCCCCTTTTTTAGCAAGACTTTCTACCTCTCCAGGCTTTTATTTGTCACATTAAAGAAAAGTCTGGTATTTTCTTTGTAATATTTTCACTGTAGTTATAAAAGTGTAGTTGTTTGTTAATCCCAAGAGGAATAAAATGTAGCCATATGATTTAATTTTCCAGGTAGAAAACAAAATAATAATAACTACTTCTTACCCAGCTATTATGAGGTTTCAGGTCTTGTTCTAGACAGTAGCTAAGCCTATAGGTACTGTTATCAGTTCCAATATACAGGTGAGGAAACTGAGGCAAAGATAATAATTAAGGAGCTTGCTCGGGATAACAGAGCCAATGCATGGGTGCTAAGGATTCGAACACAGGCTGTCTCTGCCCTTCATCCAGTGCTGCACAGCAGCTCCCCGTGAAAATGGGCTTTTAGGTAATCCGAGCGGTTATGACTTGGAGGTAGGAGGTGAAGCATTATTGGCAATATTTTCCCATTTTGTGAGGGGTGGTGAGAAGAGCTGTTTCTCAATTCCATGGCAGAGTTTTCCCCATTTATTTTTCTCATGGTTTCATCAGCATGCAGCATGGAAGGCAGAAGGGAAAACAGCCATGAAAAATAAAAGTGAAACGTAAAGAAAAGCCTGTTCAATCAGCTGCAGCTGCCATTAATTTCAATAAATATCCAATTAAATTCATTGACAGGAAGCTTATGAATCTTGGAGAAAAATGGATCACTTCAAAGAATCTGGAGCCTTTTGGAGGCTTGCTGAGTAATGTGATTTTTCAATGTAATCATGTTTAATATTAATTTTAATTTGTGAAATATACCCCAGATAATTTGCAGAATCTGTGGGGGTTAGTTTACAGGTTGTCTTTCCTTTAAAGGTGTTGAAAATGTAAAAGCAGAATTGATTAAAATATACATTCATTATAAAGATACTGGCAGAAAGTTGCTTACTCCTCGTGACTTTAAGTATCTGAATATTGTATCTAAAGATCAGGGGTTGCTTCAGGTTTAGGTTGATGCTTAGAGATGGTTTTTATTACTAGAGAATAGTCAATCCGCACAAAACCTAAAAGGGAAGTCCCCCTGTTAGGTAGACAGTGAGGGATTCCGGGTCTCCTAGGGACAAAAGTGGGTGCTGTTGCTTTGGTGCAATTGCCCCACCTGGGAATAAGGCCCCCATCTTGGTCCTGCCCTGACCCGAACTCTTGAGCGACTGCCATACATGGGGAGGAGGGAATATCTGTGAATCTGCCAATCATAACTTAGTGCGCCAGCTGCAAAAGAATGCAGAAGACTCTCTAGCTCACGGGCCAAGCAGCATAGGTACCATGCAGTCCAGAAATTGACCTAGAACAACCCGCACGCGTAGTAATGCAACTCCCAACCGTCCAGTCAAAGGGGTTCCGTGGTGACGTCTGAATCAAGAGGGAAGTCCCAATCCAGGTACTATGAAATTAGATGCAGACCATAACCAACCTCTCTTGAACCCTTCCTTTTGCTCCCTCTTTGCCGTGACAGTGGGTCCAGTCGTCATGTGTGGCGTATGTGTTATGCTCTGTAAACCTGTATCTTGCTCTTGCCCTACAATCCTATCTTTCTCTCCTTGATAAATCTCATTCTTATGCTTGCCTTACTTTGGTGCATCTGGTCATTCTTTGACCATGGGCACACCAAGAACCAACATTTTCACACTGAAACCTGACATAGCTATTTCTCTCCAACTCATATCAAGTATACTTTAAATGTCCCACATTTGCATTTAGGTAAGCTATGAGGATATAGGAGAAAACAAATTCGGTTTCTGCTACTATACTCTCGTGACACAGTCACTCCTGATGCCAGATGAGTGGGGGTTTTCCCCAAGCACTAAGCAGTTCTCTGGCAGAATCTGCAGCAGAAACCATCTGGGTGTCCCCTACGTCAATTCAGCTCTGACACTGTCTACCTGGAGACAGCCTCACAGGCTGAGGGTCCAGTTAACAAGACTGTCTCCCATCACAAGCCCAAGTTATGGCTTGTGTTTCTGATCGACTGGCTATCAACAAGGGTTCCCTTGACTTCCTCCTCGGGTTTGATAAGTTTGCTAGAGTAACTTACAGAACTCAGGGACACACTTTACTCAGGTTACTGCAAAGGGCAGGGATAGCCAGTGTGGGTGGGAGCCCATGGCCTCGGGGCCACATGTGGCCTTTTGCATCCTTGAGTGCGGCCTTTTGATTGAATTCAAATTTTATGGAACGAATCCTTTTAATAAAGGGATGTGTTCTGTGAAGTTTGGATGGGGGTTGAGGGGCTGCACTTGGGAATACAGAGGGCCACGTGTGGCCTTGAGGGCACAGGTTCCCCACCCCTTAGGCATGACCTTCGGCAGTCAACTCGAAGGCAACATTTTGCAGTGGCTCTGCAAGGCTGTTTTTTGTGAGGGAGATTTGCATCTGTCGGTCTGGGAGACTGCATTAATGCGACAAACCCTTTCCCTGTCCAGCCCTAGGAAAGATTAACTGAGAGTCTGACACCTTCACAGATCTGAAAAGAGACATTTACCATCTATTCTCTCTGAGGGCTACTACCTGTGAGATTTTATCTCCATCACAAGACCACCTTTGCTAGCCCAGCCTCTTCCTTTCTGCCACCCATAATCTGTCTTGCCACTAAAACCCAATTTACCGCCTTAATCTGTTTTTGGCCATGCTCTGAGCCCACATTCTTTCTGTGTCCTCGAGACAGTATATATAAGCTTCTGAACCCCACTGGGGGGTTGGGTCTTCACTCTGAAGGCTCCCAGGCATACATGTTAAATAAATTTTTATGCCTTTTATCCTATTAATCAATCTGCCTCATGTCAGTGATTTTCAGTGAACCTCCAGGGGGTCAAGGACCAATGGTCCCACAAACTCAACCTTGGGTCTCTGTCTTCTCCTTCCAGAGGTTGGAGGGTGGGGTTGAAATTTCCAACTGTCTAATCACGTTTGGTTCCCCTGGCAATCAGCTCCCATCCTCAGGCTATTCAGGGGCCCACCAAGAGTCACCTCATTAGAACAAATAATTTTCTATCACCCATGAAATTCTAAAGGAATTAGGAGCTCTGTGTCAGGAAATGAGGAGGGAGACATATATATTTCATGATATCACATATGCTGAGACCAGGAACATATCAGTCTTTTATTATACATTTTAACATCATTTTTATAAATTTTTGTATAAGAGGAGACTGTTTCTAAAGCAACTGCGAAATATTTGATTTCTTAATTATAAGCTCTCACTGCCCCTATGATTCTATTTTTTCCCCAGTTTTCCTAAAATTATATCAGAAATCCAAGAAGACCTCAGGGTATGTGTATATGATGCAGTTACATTCTTTTAAAGGTATTAGAAGCACCTAAACTGTAAGAAATGGCCACATAAACTCAGTGCGCTCTGTATCCTGCACACAGCCTGCCATTTCCCCATGTGTTAGTTTCTACTGGGGGCCCCTGCACTTCAGCTCTGCAAGCCATTTTACCAAGAGATCATTCTGTTACAGCTGTTTTCATTTTGCCACTATAACTCTCTTAAGTCGTTAAAAAATAAAGTCAGATAACAAAGTAAGCCACCTCAGTGAAGAAAATTATTTCTTTTTCTCTTCTTTCTTTTTTAATTCCTGGAGATCTAGAGAGGAATTGAGATGGGTAAACATGTAACAACTATGAGGAATATTGACCTCCGTGGATATTTTTTGATGTTGTTGATTCTATCAACTGAAGAACGACGAGGTTCATAAATTCTGAAAGGAGAGCTTTCTTTCTCATAAAGGGTTGCATCCTGCAGGAGGCCATTCTGACAATCTGGGAAATGTAGCCTCCAGCCAGAAACCAAAAATTGGCACTTAGAGGGAGGGGTAAAGGGAACAGGAATTAATGCTGAGCAGGGTGGCCAAATATACATATTCAATAAACCTTAAGAAGAGTCATGAGTATTTATGTAAGGAGAAACATGCACATGCACAATTAAGCTTCATGCCACTGCATGGGTCCCAAGCTCAAAAAATGGCGGTGGTTAGCATGATCTGGAGGTAGAGATTTCAGTCCTCTGAGGTCAAAAGTGCAGGTGAAGCAGAGGACACAAAGTGCCTCTGTGCATAGCCTCCATAGACTGGCGAAAACCATTGCTGGTCAGTGGTCTCTTACCAGGAGGGAATGCCGGTCAGTTGTTATCTGGAAACCCCAAGGGTGAGGCGCAGTCACGAGGTTGGTTGAAATCAGCAGTGAAGCGAGGCTTCCCAAAGGGCTGGTTTCTGTGCAACGCTTTGGGAGGAGAGCCCAGTGGTGGTTAGTGAGGGCGCGGGTGTGACAAGATGGGTCTGACCTCCCGTCCCACTGAGGCTAGGATTTCAGTTTTTAACCTTTGCCGGGGGTTCTCTTGGCCGAGGGGGGATCTGTTCGGTCATTTGTCGGCTTAGGGTTTTATTTTTATTCCTCAATACTTGATACTTTCTCATTCTTTGTCAGCTATCTCGTGTACTACATAGACATGAAACCTAGAAACTACATTTTCCAGACTCCTTTTGGGTAAATTCCACCAATAAGAAGTGCTTACATGAGATATAAAAAGTGGAAGAAAGATATTATACTACTATGGCTGCTACAGGCAGATGCAGGAGGGTTTTCAGAATGCATCCGGGCAATCGCCCACTTTGATGCAAGCGGTAGCTGCAGTGATCAATTTTCAGTGTTTCTGTGTGTCCCCCGAAGAATCCCCCACGTTGCCGGAACAGCAAGCCAAGACGTCCGTGGTGGTTCCCTGCTATCCTAGCACTTCCGTGCACCTGGAAGGTCGCCTTCCTGTCCTGTAGTCCTCCAGCCTTTCAGGATGTGTACAAGCCTCTAACACGCTGTGTTAAACTTCTTCCACATCTAAAAACCTGGAGTCATCTCTGGTTTTCTGACCAAAAGCTAACCAATAACAGGTTCCCTGATTTCTTAATATTTGAAGTAAAACTCATCATGAAATAATACTTTAGAAAGAGAAGGAACTATTTAGTTCTTATAAAAATAAGATATTTTATTATCCCTGAGTAAAATAGTGTAAAAACTAGCAGTTAATTGCTAACACAAATTTTTTCCAAACTCAGAATTCAAAATAGACATTAGACAAAGTTTTCTGATTCATTGCAATCCAAAATCTCATTTGCACAAAATGAGGAATAATTAAATTACATGTGAATTGTGAGCTCTCCTGATTTAATTGAATTTCAACACTTAGGTCAGTGTCTGGAGTACGTAGGCAATTTCTTCTAGAAAGGCTTTGTTATTATGTTAAAATTAATTTCCCTCTTTATTCATAGGAGGAGAGTGATAGAGTCCAATGTGATTGAACTATTAAATGAACATGTATCAAGTTTGGGACAAGTGCATTGACTTGGGTTTGCCGAGCTTGGGAAGGCGGCTAGAGTAAACTTACACATGCAGGCAGATGCAGAAAGAGGTCACGACATAAGCCATAGACTTCATTCATATCTCCTTGCCTCCTGGGGATGGGATGGACAAAAGGAGCTTGAGAAGGAGCTCCCCGGAGCTGTGACCCCTGAAGTTGGGAGTCGCTGGAATCCGAGAATGCTAGAATTCAAAGCTACTTGAGAGGCCAACAAACTGAGTCCAGCCTACCAGAGATCTACTCGAGGTTGCACAAAGAGTGGATTCCAGAGCTGGGTGGTCCATCTGGATTCCCTGACTCCTAATTCGAGATATTTCCCAAACGGATTTAAGGAAAATTGCCCGATTAAAAGTTATTGAACACAGAAATCATTTATTATGGACATTCATATATGTGGTCTGACTTATTAGTCTTTAAAGACAAAAGTAGCTGTTGCCTGTGTTGTGCTGTGGCATCAGCACATTCTTGGGAGACCTGCTGGGTGGCAGAGACCACATGAGAACTGTCATGCAGGGAGTTCTCCCAAGTCTTTGTCTCTCCCATTCTGGAATCCGCGTTTCCTGCAGGAATTATTCTGACAAAGTTGTCCTGGATACCCTGTGGTCTCACAGTCATGTCTGTCAAAGTAGTGTGGTTGTCCAGGACAATAACGGACATCAGTGGCCCCTGGCAGGTGATGGTTACATAAGCAGCCTGCCAGCCACCCAAGTGGAAGCCGTGGCCCCAGCGCCTGTGACAGAAGAGAACACGCCGGGAGCAGTGTGCGGCTGGGTGCGAGCGCACACATGCTCTCTGGCCTGGCAGAAATCTTTTCCAGTGAAATGGTTTTTCACATTGTGAGAAGAAACATGAGAAAGGCTCCTTCATCCACCAGATGTGGGGTGCCCTAAAACACAAAGTGCTTCAGCTTTGTCTGGGCTTTGAAGGGGTTAGGGTTTGTTTATTTTTATGCTCATTTATGCTTTACTCTCTTTTCAAGTGGCGAGTGCTGTATTCAGTTTTCTCAGTGGAGCAAGCACAAATTGATTGGCCCTCTGGGTGTCCGGGAATGAAAGGTCATTCATCCACTCTGCAAACACACCCACTCGGGCGGAGAAAGCCCAGACAATCTGTGACCTGAAAAATCTCCTCATGCAGCGCCCCTTGGCCAGGCCAGATCCAAATGCTTTCCTCGGAGGGCTGAGAAGTCGGAAGGGCTCACTGATAAGGCCATCTAGCAAGCCTAGGACTTGGACTAGGGCCTCCAACCAAAAAGCGGGATTACATGGGAGAAGGGAGTTAATAAATACAGCAGGAGGGGGAAACTTGGGACGGGAGGAATGGGGACAAGATTGGGGAGATGTCAGAGGGAAAGCATTGTTTTCATGTCTTTGAGAAATATTTTTATCAGGACAGTCTCTAGGCCAGAATAAAGCAGGTCTTGGGTTCCAATGGATCAGGTTAACGCCATGTCGATGTGTTTACCTCCAGAAGTACAGCTTCATTTGCTCCTAAGCATTCAGTGGTGGTGTGACGCAGTGGCTAACTATCAGGTTCCTAAGTCAATGGAGTCGAGTCCCAGCTCAATGACTTGCTACATTCCCTAAAGCCTCCATTTTCTTATTACAAAATGAAAATAAAGAATAGTAGCTACTTCATAGAGTTAGGGTAAGTACTCAATGAGATAATGCATGGACATTGATTGCAAAATGTCTAACACACAGTGTGTTCTCAAATATTAGCTGTTAGTATTTAGCAAATATGGCAATGGGCATAACACCAACAGGATTTAGAGACACAAAGAAAAGAAACTGCCAAAGAATAGTAACTTGCAGTCTGCTCGAGGATGTAAGATTAACATACATGAAGCAATACTGAACAGCCCAAGGTAATATAAAGTGCAAAGAACACACTAAGTTCTACCTGGGTTTACAAAGCCCACAGTCTTGAAAAGTTACTAAATAATTCAAGATACTGTGGTTTATCACTGATTAAGTGTTATGTTTAAGTAGATGCTAGAAATGGAGATGAAGAATAAGTGTCTTTCAAATCAGTGCTTCTCCAACTGTAATGTGCATACAAATCATTTAGGGATCTCCTAATAGCATGGTGCATAGTTCAGTCCTAGGATACGGCCTCAAATCCTGAATTTTTAGGAAGCTCCAAGGTAATGTGAATGTTACGGGTCCTCAGACCACTCATCAAGTAGCAAGAACTTAGAGAGATGTTGGAACATGTTCCAGGATGCTAATGTACCTACCCAGTGACTAGTTGTTTAGTTTGTACTTATTAAGTGTTAAACATGAAGGAAGATAAAAATGGAAAGGAAAGAGAGGCAAGAGAAATAGGCTACAAAGTCCCTACTCACAAGGAGTTTGGGTTTTTTTTCCATCTTAAATTCTCATTGATCAGAAAAACATCACCACCGCCACGGCTACCACCACCACCACCACCACAACAGCCACCACCACCGCCACGGCTACCACCACCACCACCACCACCACCGTCACCACCACCACCACAACAGCCACCACCACCACCACGGCTACCACCACCACCACCACCACCACCGTCACCACCACCACCACCACCACCGCCACGGCCACCATCACCACCACCACCACAACAGCCACCACCACCGCCACGGCCACCACCACCACCACCACCGCCACGGCCACCGCCACGGCTACCACCACACCCACCACCACACCCCACAACACCCCACACACCAACCCCCAGGCCACCACCCCCAACCCCACCGCCCCGG